>PVJI01004986.1:0-101738 GCA_004026765.1 Micronycteris hirsuta
TCCCATTTATGCTACTTGTTCTGTGCCCCGTTCCCACCCTCTCCCCCTACCACTCCCCTGTTGATATTCCTCCATGCCTTATATAACTCCCTTTAACATTTCATACAATAAAGGCTGGGTGGTGATGAACTTCTTGAACTTGACCTTATCTGAGAAGCACTTTATCTGCCCTTCCATTCTAAATGAAAACTTTGCTGGATAGAGTATTCTTGGATGTAGGTCCTTGCCCTTCATGACTTGGAATACTTCTCTCCAGCCCTTCTTGCCTGCAAGGTCTCTTTTGAGAAATCAGCTGACAGTCTTATGGGCATTCCTTTGTAGGTAACTGTCTCTTTTTCTCTTGCTGTTTCTAGGATCCTTTCCTTATTTTTGATCTTGGGTAATGTAATTATGATGTGTCTTGGTGTGTTCCTCATTGGGTCCAACTTTTTTGGGACTCTCTGAGCTTCCTGGACTTCCCGAAAGTCTATTTCCTTCACCAGCTTCGGGAAATTCTCCATCATTATGTGTTCAAATAAGTTTTAAATTCCTTGGATTTCTTCTTCTCCTTCTGGTAGCCCTATGATCCGTATGTTGGGGTGTTTACAGATGTCCTGGAGGTTTCTGAGCCCCTCCTCCGTTTTTTGAATTCTTGTTTCTTCATTTTTTTCTGGTTGGATGTTTTTTTCTTTCTGCTGGTCCACTCTGTTGATTTGAGCCCCAGTTTCCTTCTTATCCCTATTGGTTCCCTGCAGATCTCTCCTCATTTGTTCAAGCAATTTCGATAATTTTTCATCGAATTCTGTAAGCATCCTTATTACGAGGGTTTTAAACTGTGCATCTGATAGGTTGTCTATCTCTTGGTCGGTTAGTTCTGGAGCTTTGATCTGTTCCTTTCTTTGGGCCATTTTTTCCCCTCGGTGAGCCTGTTACTGTAAGGGGGGCAGAGCCTTGGGGTTCACCTGGGCAGGGAAACTCCCGGTAGTTGTGCTGTGACGTGGCCTGTGGGGGCGGGACCTGAGAGCACAATGGCGCCTGTTCTGCTCTCCGCACCCACACCGCCTCCTGCAAGCAATTCGAGCTCCTCTGCGCTGGCTCCGGGGGTCGCTCCGGGGTCGGTGGATGGGCTGCACAGCTCCAATCCCCCGCGGGTCTCCCCAGAAAACTCTTCTATGAGGTCGGGAGTTCCTCCCGCTGCCGACTCCACCCCCACAGGTGCTCTCAATCTGCGCGGATGGGTTGCGCCCTGCTTTCTATCCGGGTCTGTCTGCCCGCGAATGAGGACCTGCCCGGTCCACCAGTCTCAGCCCCGCTGGGTCCAGATGAGCCGGGTGCTGGCCGCGCTTTGGTCAGGCACCCCGTCTGGGTGTGCTGCAGCCCCGTGGGAACCGCCCCTCCAACCGCGGTCCTGCCGTCTGCTCACCGGTTTGCTGCGGAGTCGCCAAGCACTCTCCCTCCGCCCTGCTCCTCCCAGCTTACCAGACTGGATAAATGTATCTTCTTTAATTCCTTGGTTGTCGGACTTCCTCTCAATTCGATTTTCTGTCAGATCTGGCTGTTTTTGGTTGTGTAAATTTCTGATTTTTTCCTTGTTTGGTTGTGCGATGCAGCACGGCGCATTCACCTATGCCGCCATCTTAGGAAGTCAAGCCACCAGACTTTTAGAACAAGGTCCAAATCTTGGGCATCTTTGTATCCTAGTAGAGTACACTTAGTAGGTGTTCAATAACTCTGTGTAAGACAAATGAGTTAGTGAGCAATGAAGTACGCATCAAAGATATTGGCTTCCTCTGCTCTGAGATACCCTTTTGAGTGGGACTGCCTTCCGCACACCAGTGGAGAAGACCCATGGGCTCCCTGAGTTCACCTTTTATATGTAAAGGTGTCATCAAGATACCTTAGTGCATGTCTCTAGACATTTTAAAGATACATTGTGATTCAGAATCCCATTGGTTTACTGCTATGTTTCATCTTTTATTGGATCTGAATCTCTAGGGAAAGGACATATCTTGGCAGACCACATAAAAATGCAGTTTTTTTTTTATCTGCCCCTTAATAGTCTATCTTTAAGGAATATCGTTGAACTTATGACTATATTTTCTAAAAAAAAAAAACCGTTCCCCAGACTCCGATAGTTGAACTTCCCAATTAATAATAGGGAACTGTTCTACAGACTGGAAAGAGAAGAGCGATAGGAGAACTGGTATGGTGTAAGGAGTGTTTGAGGTATTCCACTAATGGTAAGCATGAAAGAGAGTTTTTTTTAAATCACTTTTTATGTCTCCTTGCAAATATTTCAGAAACTTTACAGAGTGCTTCTAGATAGCCAGGGCTAGAAGAGGGGTAGGACAAGCTACTCAAACATATAAGAAGAATAAGAAATCCTAGATTCTCCAAATGATGCATATGAGGTAGTTATAGGAGTAAAATACTCTTTGTATGAGAAGCAGGCAGCATCTGGAGGTAGCAGAGGAATAGACAGGTAGCCCTGGAGGTATCCAGGTGTCAGTCTCACATGAAGCCTTAATTAGGGGTCTTTCCTGACCCCTGAACTACTCCATGGGAGGCTGTGGGCTGGAGCTCCAGCTGGCCTCCTGGACCCGTGCTGGCTTTCCTCATTAGCCATCTCTTTCCTAACTCTCTTCCTTCCCGGGATCCGACTCCTTGCAGTGACAGGACTGAGGCTGTCAAGATGCACGTTTGATTTCAAAATCGATGCTCTAAGGAGATACTCTCCTTTTTGTAGGAGTGTACTTGAACGAACAAATCTTCTTCCTCCAGGGTTTGGAGGGAATAGGAGGAAGCATTTCAGCAGAGAAGAATGGAAGGCGTGGGCAGTGGCTCTCCTGGGTCTCTTCCCTTCCTCGGGGGAGAGCAGCTTTTAGAGGATTTCAGAGTGTACCTGCGCACCGTCCTGTCTTTTTCCCAGTCCTGGTGTGCGGTTGCAGAGGCCCCAGAAAGTAAACACTGCCACAAACAAACAGAGAATAATAAATTGTAAGAATGCAACAGAATATGGTTTTTACTTGAACTTTGAATCATTAGATCCAAACATTCTCCTTCTGTCCTTCCAAAGCTTCGAAGTGTAGAAGATTTCTGTTTTCTGCAATTATGAATCATGTACAAATCCCTTATCTCTAAGTTCATAGTTCCTATTGGGAAAATTTGTATAGAATTTTTTCCTTCTTATCCAAATAAGTGATGACTTGTCTTTGTTGGTTTGTAAATAACAGAGCCTGGACTCTGATTAGAAAGACATAATGGTGGATGAACACTTGTTTACATTTAGTTAATGAAGATGTGGACTTTCTCTAACACACTGAAGGCGTACTCAAACAACATTTAGCACTGGGCTGGTGCATAGTAGGTGCTCATTAAAAATCTGGTATGGAGACTTGGGTTCTAATCCTGGGGGTAAGAGTATTTACCCTTTCTAGGTCACTGTTTTCTCATCTATCAAATAATAAACACTAATAACTATTTAGATTATGCCTTGTGTTATAACTAACATAACAATGTCTTATAATATATCTAGTAGAGCTCCTTAGATTTTTTGTATTGATTTTTCGAGAGCAGTGACCACATCTGTCTAGATAAGCTTTTTGTCCCCACCACTCAGCACTGTGCCTTTCCCATAGCAGATGCTCAGTAAATATTTACTGAATCAGTGTTGTTTGTGTTCAAAGAGAACGTTTAACCTTTTACTCTCAATTTCCACCTCCGCCTTCCTTGGTTGCGTGTCCACTATTAGTATATTGACGTCCGTGAATTCTGTTTCCAAGAATCTAAAAGAAAGTTTCCTTTTCATACATATGCTAGGAAATGTAGCTCAGGTTTTAGAGAAAACATTTCATATTAATTAGCATACCTCAGGTTAGACTCTCATCCCTATCTCTCACACACACACACACATGATTATTTTCTCTTTTTTTACTTGGTAATGCTGTAGGAGTTGACAGATGACTGACTTCTTCTCCAGGAATTCTGAAGTAGGAGTTCATGAAACCCTGGAAGGGATTGTGAAACCCATAGGTGAGTTTCAAAGGATCCACAAACTCTGATATTGTAGGAAATGTTGTGCCTTTTTATGGAAAGAAGATTGGATTTTTTTTAATCAGATTCTTTTGACCCGTAAAAAGTTAAGATTTAGTCATTTAGAAAATCCTGCACTCTCCCCTCTGTGATTGCTTCAGTTTCTCTAAATATCTTTTACGAGAAAATGAAGAAACCCAATTTATATCTTTGGATTCTACCCTACAGCAACACCAGCTAAAGTGTGTGCCTTAAACCTTCTATCTCTCCACCTGAGGGGTCCCTACTCCCAACCTACCAGGCCAGGAAGCCTGGAACTCATCAGTCAGGCAATATCCTCTTTACATGCCCACGTGCTACCAAATCTTGCTCCCCTGACACTGGGCAAGTAAATTTCCCTTCTGTGCACCATGACTTGTGAGAAAGTGCTGTTTTTACTGCAGTGAATTTGGGGTAGACAATGAATGTCAAGGTCACCATCCTTACTGAAGGAGAGGCTTATTTGGAGGAATACTAAGAAATAAGGAGAAATAAACAGAAATATAATAGAAAGTATACTAAAGTAATTGTGAGGAACAACTCCTGAGACTGCTACTAACATTCTGTGGAGATTAAGGAAATGATTCAACTCTTTGACTTTATTTTTTCATAAAGTGATGCAGATATTGAGCTGGATTATCTACAGTGTCTTCCAGCTTCAGTCTCCATAATTGCGTGAATTTTATTGGCTGATGTTGATTAAGTTAATGGAAAGTCCTAAAGCCTTAAAGAACCAACATTTTCCAGCTTAACAGGAAATTAAACAAATATAAATATTGAATGAATAAAGAAAGGAGCTATTTTAATGGACAGAAACACTTAATATTTTAAGTATTTAAGTCAATCATTACTAAACTTATTTATATAAAAATCTCATTTTTCCCGAATTATAAAAAAGTATAATTTCTGATTTATCTTTTAAAAATGAGTCTCTTAACATTTTATAATTTCTAAAATAAGCAAACAAAAATACCCTCGGCCTCCTCCCTCCTCAAAAAAATAGAATGAACAATAATAAAAATACTATCTCTGTGAAAATAATATAAAGCTACAAAAGGTAACACAGAGCCCTGACTGGTGTGTCTGAGGATTGGGCATCATCTCGCAAATCAATAGGTAACCGGTTCGATTCCCAGTCAGGGCACACGCCTGGGTTGTGGGCCAGGTCCTAGGTTGGGGGCGTGTGAGACACAACTGATGAATATTTCTCTCGCACATTGATGTTTCTTTACCTCTCTTTTTCCCTCTCCTTCCCCTCGCTCTGAAAATAATCAATACAATTTAACAAACAAATAATATAGCACAAAATAAATCAATGCAACTGATTCAAAAGTACAAACTGCCAATTATTAGTAATAATTACAAAGATAAGATTATACTAATTTTTTACTTAAAATAAAATAATAATTGATAAACAGCTAAATTAAATGACTTTAAGTTTAAAATAATTGTAATAAAACTAACAAATTTACAATTATAAAGCTATACTAATGTTAGTTATAATATTTTATAATTGTAGTAATTTATAATGATAAAGTAATAACTACAGTAATTAATAAGAAGAAAACAAACAGCTCAATAAGAAACTAGGCAAAATATTTGAACATACACATTTCATCACAGATATATGAATAAACAAAAAGCTTATAAAAATATGTCAAATAGCACTTGTGATTAAGGAAGTGAAATTTTAAATTAATTTAACAAACAAAGTGTGGCTCTGGTCTGTGTGGCTTAGTTGATTGGGTGTCATCCCAGAAAGCCAAAGGGCCCCTGTTTGACTTCCAGTCAAGGCACATGCCTAAGTTGCAGGTTTGGTCCTCGGTCAGGGAGCATCGAGAGGCAATGGATCAATGTTTCCCTCTCACATCAATGTTTCTCTCCCTTTCTTTCCCCTTGTTCCCCCCTCTCTAAAAATAGATAGATAAACAAACAAACAAATTAATAAGTAATGTGATTCTCCTAAATGCCCATTACGAACTCTAAAATTTAAAAATCCGATGATACCAAGTTTCAGGATATAAAGGAAGTGGAATTCTCATACACTGCTGGTAGGAATATAAAATGATGCAAACATTTTGGAAAACATTTTGGCACCTTTCTTAAGGTAAACATACACCTCCCAGGCATCCCACTCCTAAGTATTTACTCAAGGGAAATGGAATCATATGTCCATACAAAGGCTTGTACCCAGATGTATTATAAAAGCTTTATTTGTAATAGCCTAAGACTGTAAACAGCCCAAATGTCCACCAGCAGGTGAATGGATAGCAAACTGTGTCGTGTGCATACAGTAGAATACTACTCAGTAACAATGAGGAGTGAACTGCTGATGTGTGCTCCAACATGCATGACACGAAATAATCATGCGGAGTGAAAGAAGCCAGACAAAAACAAAACCGTACATATGATATAATTCACTTATATAAAATTCTAGAAAATACAAACTAATTTATATAAAAAGCTGACTCAGTTGTTGCCTGCACATAGTGGCTAGGGAGATTGATTTAATCTAGCAATGTAAGGATAAAAGAACCTATTGAAAACTACGCCAATATTTTTCTGATCTTAAGTACAAAAAGCCTTTCTAAGCGTAAAGACAAAATTTTTAAGAGGATGATTGATTTGATTTCGTAAAAAATTTTAAACATTTATACTAAAATAAATGATAAAATTACAAGTCTCATAGGAGAGGAGGTGATATTTGCTGTAATATAAAAGTTCATATCCTTGGTATATAAAAAGGCCTTATAAAACAATAATGACTACTGTTTTCCATAGTGGCTATACCAGTTTACACCCCAGGAGTGTATGAGATTCCTTTTCTCCATAAATACTTGTTATTTCCTGTCTCACTGGTAATAGTCATTCAAACAGGTGTATAGGGTGGTATCTCATTGTGGGTTTGATTTGCATTCCCCATGGAGCTAGTGGAGTCCAGCACCTTTTCATGTATCTGTTGGTCATTTATATGTCTTCTTGGGAAAATCATCTGTTAGATCCTCAGCCCTTTTTCTAATGGATTGTTTATTTTTGTTGTTGTTGTTGAATTGTATGAGTTCTTTATACATATATTTTGGATACTAGTCCCTTATTGAAGGTATAATTTGCAAGTATCTTCTCCCATTTGGATGGTTGCCTTTTATTTTTGTTGATCGTTTCTTAAGCTGTGCGGAATCTTTTTTGTTTGATGTCGTCCCACTCATTTATTTTTTCTTTTAGTTCCCTTGTCTTTGGTCCAATTCATGAAATCCTCTCTGAGATCAAGGCCCGTAACTTTAGTACCTATGTGTACCATATGACCCAGCAATCCCTCTCCTGGGTATCTATCAAAAGATTTTAAAAACATTTATTCATAAAAACTTATGAACTCCTATGTTCATTGTAGCATGATGCACGGTAGCCAAGATATGGAAATGACCTAAGTGTCTTTTGATGGATGAATGAAGAAGACGTGGTACATATGTACAAAGGAATACTACTCAGCCATAAGAAAATGTAAATTATCACCATTTACGACAACATGGATGGATCTTGAGAATATCATGCTAAGTGAAATAAGTAGGATGTAAAATAGAAAGCAACAAACTAACAAACAAAACAAAACAAAAACCTCATAGACACAGACAACAGTATGGTGGTTAACAGAGGGGAAGAGGGTTGGGTGCAGTTGAAAAAGGCGAAGGGGGTCAAATATACGGCGATGAAAGGAGACTAGACTTTGGGTGGTGAGCACACAATGCAATATACAGATGGTGTGTTACAAAATTGTACACTTGCAACTTATATACTGTTATTAACCAATGTCATCTCAAGAAATTTAATAAAAAAAGAATGGCTTAATAGAACATCCTATTTTAAAAGGGCTAATCATATAAACTGGCGTTTCACCAAAAGAGGAGGGAGAACGAAGTGTATGGGAAAGGAAGGGGACAGGACAAGAGGGAAGGGGAGGGGGAGGGAAGAGAGGAAAGGTAGAAGGAAAGGAATTAAGGGAGAGAGGAAGGAAGGGACGAAGAAAGAAATATTTAAAAAGTTATTAGCAAAAAAGAGATTTCTGCCATCTTGTCAGTGTCTTTATAGATTGTTTTATTTTAATCTTTGTGTTTTTCCATGTGTCCATGGTTCCTACAGTAGGCTTGAGTGATTACAAAAATAATCTACAGAATAAAGAAGTTCAGTGAATTCAGCAAAATGTTAATTGTCTTCCAGATGAAGGAAACATAAAATATGTGTCTGTTCAAATGGAAGGGGAGATAGGGGTGTGTGTGTGTGTGTGTGTGTGTGTGTGTGTGTGTAAAGAAAGAAACACAGAGATTATGATTAGAGGCGCAACACAGTCTCATCACTGGACTTTGATTGACAAGAGGGCAGTGCCTCACTCCTGTGTGAATCCAGACTGTCCGAGTACAACACTGAGAGTCAGGGTAGGGGAGATCGGGGCTCTTCAGAAATGCTTGACTAAACAATTGGTGAAAGGAACTAAAGGATGATTGCATATCGTATTCAAATATATGAAAAGAAATGTTAAAATGTTCACTGAAATCTACATTTGTTCATGATTCTCATTTTACTCCTCTTGGTTCAAAACACAAGTGGTAATTAGACCTTGACTATGTAATCAACATTATTATGAGGTTACATAAAATCATGGAACATCACCTGAAACTTTAAGGAATTTGATGTCTATCTGGGAAAATACACCTCCCAGGGAATAATTAGTAAAGTTGTTTCTTCCAGTTCCTCATGGAGCAGAGGGCATTCTAAAATGAAGAGATTAAAACTTTAACAAGCACACATAGTTTCAACATCTAAGGGAAAAAAAAATTTGAAGAAAGAACTATATTCAGACCTTAGGAGGTCTTTGAATTGCAGAGGAGTTCTGTTCGTGAATGGAGCTAATATCCGATGCATGAAGTCAACATGTAAATATGTATTTCTGGAGTCTGCAGTAATCTAACAGGATATTAAGTGTTGGTTTTTATGACTATGGGTGAAAATCATGACATGCTTTCTTAGTGTCATGAAGCTGACTGAGTGGGAGGAGGAACATGAACTTGATAGTGCTTGTTAGAGCAACTGACCTTGCTCTTTTATGAAGCCACAGGATTGAAGTTTTATTGTTCTGTGTCTTTGACCAGAATATTAGCTACATGTTGTCAGAGAAATAGTGAGAAAGAAAAGAAATAATATCTTAAAAATCCTCAGAATTCATAGTCCCAAACTATTAGCAGAACAAAGTATTTAAAACTATACAGGATAACAAGAGAGAAGATAACGTTATTTTATGATGAAATGCTAACATTTTAAAACAGGGACAAGCGTTCAAGAATGAACATAATATATCTTCCATGTACTCTTTGTCTTCACCATAAATAGACATGAGTTAACGTGTGTTTGAAGATTCATTTCCCTTTTATTGAGCTCACCCAGCAAGTTTTTCTTCCAGCATGTCCTGCTTTTATAAACCAAGATCTAATTTGACATGATTACGTAATTATGTGGCCATTTGTGCCCTTCCTCCTCTTCCTCCTTTCTACAAAGTAGAGGATTTCTGTCTTCCCAGAGCCTTGTAAAATATAATTCACTTAATAGCAATAATAGTTTTCTCACCACAACTAATTCCTCTATTTACTAAATTGTTATTAACAACCTATTAGTTGGCAGCCACCATGCCAGGTGTTGAGAATAGAAAAATGAGTAAGACACATCCCCTTCTCTGGAGCTTTCAGCCTGATGGGGGATTCAGCCAATTAAACAGATCATTTAAAAAGACAGTGTGATGAGTACACAGAAATGTGTGGCAGACTGTCAGGTGCCTCTCCCAGCATAATATTTTCCCGGTTTGCATTAGAGACAGGACCCTTTAATGGTACCCAATTAAAGAGCCAACTCTCCAGTCTCCTCTGTAGCTAGATGTGATTAAGTCCTGGCCAATGAGATACAAATGTAAGTGTTTAGTGAGATTTCCAGGAGGGTTCCTTACAGGAAGATGACTAAACCAGAAGAAAGGTACTCTTAGCTCTTGCCCCTTCTTAGAAGGCGAATAAAAGAGCTGGAACTACAGCAGCAACCCTGGACTATGAAGTAACCTTGAGAGTACCAGGTGACAATTCTAGTGACTTTGTAGAATCATCGGATCAGCCCCAGTCTCTTGCTGACTTGTTTTATGTGGGAGAATAAACGTTTGTGCGTATAAGCCACCATAGTTGAATCTCTGACCTTTGTGGCCAAAAATAATGCTGACTGAATGAGACTTTAAGAAAAGACTTAGGAGTGGCTCCCCACTCCGTCTTGGTAGGAAGAGGTCACAGATGGCATTCCTGTAGAAATCACATGTAAAATGAGACTTAGGGATACATGAAGGAGGAGGACATGAAAAAGTGTTTAAGGAAGAAGGAATACCATGTGAAGATCTGAATTGAAATGAAAGTACATACAAGGAGCTATAGGAGGCCCGCATAACAGGAAGAAAGTGGATTAAGAACCTGGCAGGAGACAAGTCTGGAAAATCTCACTGATGCTCCATTTTGCAGAGACCATCTTAAACATATTAACAGGCAACTGCAGAGCATAGCAGAGTACAGGTAGAAATTTGGGAGATGCCAACATACAGATGGTTTCTAATGCCTTGGGAAATAATGAGGTCACCCAAGGAGAGTGCTTAAAGTTAGCAGACCAAGGACAGAACCCTGAGATCCAATGGTAGAGAGCAAATGTAGAGTCCCCACCCCCTGATAAAAATGTATAAAGATACAGTTTTATAAAAAGAGAGAAAGAATATCAGCATAATTCATTGTCAAAAATTTAAGAAATCACTGTGGCAGAGGGTGGGAGTGAGGTGGGATTTTTTTTTTCCTTTTTGTTTCCAAATGGGCAGGATGGATTGTTACTGATGCAAGACTTCAAGGAGAGTAAACAGACCTCTTTGCAGTTTTGCCCTCCTGGAAAGACTGGTGGGTGGGCCATTAACTATAATATTTACAAACAGTGAGCCTACGTTTCCTCAGTTTCATTATTAATAAAATGGAAATAACACTTACTTCAGAGCTTTGTATGAAGTTTAAGTAAGAGATGGAAAAGGGTGTATAACTAGATTTAAAACTCATTGAAGCTGACATGGAAAATGATCACATATGCATATAGATCTTAGTTTCGTCAACCTCTTGACAATTAGTGGTATATATATTTTATTAAGTTTCCAGAATTTTTATATTCCTATGCCCTATCCCAGATAGCATTTCTTTGAAAGGTCCTTGTGCTCTGAGGACTGGCCCTGAAGCCTGACATGCAGAACTCCTCCATGCGCAGCCTTTTCCAAGGCCCTTGAAAGGGGCCCCAGTCATGTATCCCCATGCTCACACATTTACGTAAAATTTGCAAGGTAAGACAAACTACAATTCAGTAAGACCATGGTCTCTCTCCACTCTGATTTTCCCTCCCAGACATTCCTCTTGTGTAGGTGGAGTCGAAAGGGCCCTGGGCAGTTTAGAATGAGACAGAGGGAAAGTTGAGTTGGCAATACGTTGACTTAACCCTGAGCGTGATGTCTAGTAAAGTTATTTCAAGGTGTCCCAGAGTAGGAACGGCTTCCAAAACTATGCTGCAACCCTCTGTGCTGACTCACACAGCATCATGTCAGCACGGCACAGGACCTGAGAGTGTACTGTGCCTGATGTGTCCTAGGGCACCCAGCAGCGCTGGGGTGGGAGCCATGATGGGACAAGTTTTGAAATATTTGGAATCAGCAGCTAGCCTGTGGAAAACTCGACTAGGCATGAGACATGTAGAACTGTAACCAGAATATTCAGTTTCATTGATGTCTAGTCAAAATGGAAATTCTATTCTGTGAAGACTATGTATAATAATTCAGTGTATGCAACTATAAATTTGCCATTTTTACCCTTTTTCAATAAGAATTGCAGGAAATTAAATTTACCAGAATTCCTATGCTTATAGAGCACAAATTTGTAATAGTACCATAAACTGTGAGTATGTCTGTCACAAGTAACACAGGGGGAAAAAAATAAGAGGTTTTCTGAAATTTGAGAATCCTAAACAGTTACAGGAGACTATCAGAGTAGGTTGTGAAGTTGAAAGAAGCTCATTTAATTATTAATAATAAAAAGCAAGCTTCATTTAATCATATTAAAGACTGATGGTTTTTCTATTTTCTCCATAGGGAAAAATATAGAACAAAATCATTATCAGATGAAGAGGTAATCGAAAATTATCTAGCAGGAAATAAAAACAAAGAGAAAAGTATCATATATCATACGAGTATATCAGGTACTTAGTTAATTAAAATACTATGTCGTTTTTCCATAGTTGTCCAGCAAGGCCCAGAACCTCTTGTAAGAGTGCCCCCATATACCATAGAGTGAGGGTTTATTTCTGGGCATTCTGCTCTTTCCATTGATCTCTGTGTCTGTATTTTGTGCCAGTACAATGTTGTTTTCATTATTTTAGCTTTGTAGTATAGTTTGAAATCAAGGCCTATGATACCTCTAATTTTATTCTTCTTTCTTAAGATTATTTTGGCTATTCAAGGTCTCTTGTGGTTCCATATAAACTTTAGAATTGTTTCTTCTAGTTCTGAGAAGAATGTCACTCGTATTTTATTAGGAATTGCATTAAATCTGTGGATTGCTTTGAGCAGTACAGTCATTTTAATGATATTAATCCTTTGAATTCATGAGCACACTATATCTGTCCATTTATTTGTATTCTTTGCAATTTCTTTCTTCAATGTCTTATACTTTTCAGAGTTCCCTCAACCATCCCCAAGGAGTCAATAGTTAATGATATCATCAGCCTACTTCTAGTTCCAGATGGTTGGAACAGAGATCATAGCCAAAATGCCAAAAACATGAAGTTTTGATTGGCTGACCCTTGACACCTCTGTGATATATGTAAGAACTGAAAGCAGTGAATTGCATTTCAGAGGGTCCCAAATTTGATCCCAGTGCTGCCTTGTGTGTATGACCTTAAAAACTGAATTGGACTCTTTCAAGCTTCAACGTCCTTCTGAATACGACAGGCTCTTTCATACCTACTGTGAGGATGAAGGTCACTTACATACATAAAACACATGCTATATTGTAAGGGGTTGTTCAAATGCAAAATCTGATACTTTTCTTGTTCTCCATCATTGCCAAGGAGCCAAGGATTTACGCTGCTCACGTACCCTTATTCCAGAGAGACAAGCGCACACCCTGAACAGGCAGTCAGTATAGTGCCATTATATAATGCTATTATTAAAATGTGTGATTGGTGTTTCTTAAGTCGAGAGGTGAGTGTAGTGAGGGATGAGGTGGAAAAGGATGACTACTGGTGGCAATGAACTTGCATATTTCATTGAACCAAACAGAAGACCCTCAGGCACCCAGAAGCCACTTACGTAATAGCCCATGCAACGTGCAGAGCAGCCACGTGTCATTGTGCTCACAAATGCTGGAGAGGTATCAAGCCTTCACTCCTTCTGCCCAGATTCAGCACATGTCATGAATGGACTCCGTGGTATTAGTTCCTCATCCCACTATGAATTCCCAGTGATGTTTATGCATCTCTCCTTGATGGGCATCTTCCAAGCCTGTCTGAATGTCCCTTACTTTAATCGAGCTGTGGCCACAAAGATCATTTGGCTTACTTGGGTGTTTTACCGGAGTGGTTGAAGACTTCTTAAGTAGCCTTGAGAACTCTGAGTTAGTTGCTGCATCTATCTTCTTTCAAGGCTTACAACTTTGGAATGGTTTCCAGTGGTCTCAGGGGACAATCCAAAATCAGAATCTTAGTAGCCTTCAAGGACCTGCATGATCTCACCCCTACCTAATTCTTTAGCTTCATCTCCAGCTGCCTTCCCCTCACTCGGCTCTCTATTCCTGCCGGTCTGCTCCCAGCTCTTCTCTCTCACCACGCATGTCCCTTCCCCTCACGTCACCCAGGCTGTTCTGTACCCCAGATGCTTCCTACCTCCCTTCATGAAGCTATCTCCCACTCACCCTCCAGAAATCAATCATACTAAATATCACTATTTTGGAAATGTCTACCCTCGTGATACCCTCCTTCTGGTTTGGTTAGAGACCCCCTTTATAGCCCCCTGTAGACTGAGCTGCGTTGAATTGCTTGTATTTAAGTCATTTAGATGTATAAAACCATCAAGAGCAACTGTCACTAACGGTCCCCTGTGCCTCATAGCCCTCATCACAATTGTTATTAGGTAATTACTTGAGTATTTGATTAGCATCTGACTTCCTGATGGATTATAAACTCTGTGAGAGTAGACTTCATCTCTAGTATGTCTATTGCTATTCAATGCATAGTAAGTACCACCTAATAAGTATTTACTAAACATTATTTACACTACAGCACTGACCTACTTTTTTACATTTTTGAAACTTGTGACATTCCCAGAATGTGAAATGTCGTGGAGGAAAGTGCTGTTTAGCCAAGTAGGGTTTTGTGGCTTTATTTTTTTTTTGAGGCTTCAGGCATTAAATATCCTTATCTAATATTTTGTGATGCTATTTGTAGTTCTTTTTTGGTTAGGAGACTGCATTGTGCCTGAGAAGTACATTCTGGATGTACCATGGTGCTGCTAAGGCAACCACAATCTTTTAAATTTCCTCTTCTCCTAAGATAAATCTCAAGCAAAAATTCTCTCTTGAAGAAGAATGGAACTTTTCACAATCTTGTGCCAAGTAAACACTGTCAGATTACAAAGCAAAAGATGTTGCAAAATACTTGAAAGTAGTTTATGAAGCCGAAGTTATACAGATGTCATGGAAGAGCTAGTGAAAAACAAGAGAAGACTGTAGCAAAGTTAACTCCTTTCAAGACAACAAAGGCACATCAGGTGTGACAGACGCTCGTGAGGACATCAGGAGTGCAAGGCCTGGCTCTCCAGACGGGGAAGCACAGCAGGTCTGCGACCACAGCAGCGGGGCCCTCATTAGACCAATCAAGGACCGCACATGCCCTGTGCCAGGCCGAGAGCACAGGGGGGGTGCAATTAATTCTGCCCACGCTGCTGATGTTTCAGTCCATTAGTCTGAGTGAATCCTGATCATTTGTATTCCTCTTGGCCCTTCATAAACATATGCCTCACTGTCTGGACCTTCACGCTTGCTCCGTGTTATAAAATGTCTTCTCAAAGTCTCGTAAGCTGAAAAGCCATGCCCGGTTAGGAGCAACTGAGATGATAAGGACTTCAACAACTAACTTCTCAGGTTCCTGCTTCCTGCATCTGTCCATTGGGAAGAACAATGTATGCTTACCCTTGTCTCCGTGTTGCTGGGAGCATCCCTTAAAATAATGGTTGTAAAAGTGCAGTAAACGCGTCCATCAGTACACAAAGCCGAGGATTCCTATAACCCATCCCCTGAAGAATTGACTTCAACACTGAAGGGATTGACTGACTTTCATATGTGTATAAAACTTAGACTGGTAAAATTTCTCTAATGGGAGTACAATGCTCCAAGTCACTAGTCCCAGAGTCTTTTCACAGATGGATGGGTTTGTTTATGAATTGTGCACCCTTGGTGGTAACTCAGCTTTGCTCCTAGCCAAAAGTCCTTTACTGGAACAAGATGAGCAAATGATAAAAAAAAAGATATCTGTCTGTCCTTGTCTTTCTCTTCTTCTCCCTTCTTGAAAGGTTACTTCTGTGTTTTTTAAAAATAACTATCTCCCCATTAAAAACAACTTATGAACCCTTTCAATTAGTCCAAAACTATAGAATTCAAAGATATAAAAATGATAAAGAATAGCTGTAACAAAACACAGACCGATAACTGATAAGTTCTGGATGGCGAAAGGGATTGTCCACAAAAGAGAATAAATAAAGGGTGATAGAACTTTTTAATATTTTTATTTTTATTCATCTAGATCACAAGTCAGCAACATTCTTCATAAATAGCTAAATAGTGGGCTTTTGCGCCTTCGTGGGCAATACAGTCTCAGGGTGGCCCGAGGCCTCCATGGCTGTGAAAAACAGCCCTGGACGACTGGTAAACAAGTGCGCGTGGGTGCGTTCCAATAAAACTTTTATATAAAAGCAGGCTGCTGGCGGGGCTTGGCCCACAGGCTGTTTGCTTACCCTGGTGTGGAATGGAAGGCTACTTAACTATTTCAACATTTATTAAATGAATAAGTTTTCTCCACTGATATCCACACCACATTTATCCTATACTACATCCTTTTTCATAAGTAGGTCTTTTATAAGACTCTTCATTCAATTTCTTTGTTCTTTCTACTCATAAGCTGGTACTATACTGTTTTAGTTACTGTAGCTTTATATATTTTTAACATCTGATGAAGTCAGCTCATCCTCAACTCTTATTTTTTATAAATCTATGCATTCAAACTATTGCTAAACAGATTAGAATGTCAGAATACAGTGATGGGCCTAGGAGCCATTTTTTGAAAAATGTTAGAAATACTCCAGTGGGAAAAGTGCAAAAGTTTATTATGATTATATGGGTTCACAGTCATTTTTCACAGGTTAACATTAATAACTTCTGAAAAAGTGAAGAGAGAGACTGGACTTAATTTTCTCTCCATTGAAAGTACCTCTATTTATTTCTTCACCTACTAGTTTAGGGCAGTAGAGACAAGATCTTGAAGATGCCTCCTCACTCAAATAGAGTTGCCAATTTGTATTTCTTGATTTCTTTGTTCTCTAATACTTACTGGCTCAATAAATGCTAGATCAAGCTTTGCTTCTTTGTATATGATAGGCTTCATTTATGCCCTTCCACCTTTGTCAAAAATGATTTTGCCCTGGCTGGTGTAGCTCAGTGGATTGAGCGCGGGCCGGGAACCAAAGGGTCCCGGTTCGATTCCCAGTAAGGGCGCATGCCTGGGTTGTGGGCCAGGTCCCCAGTGAAGGCCATGTGAGAGGCAACCATACATTACTGTTTCTCTCTCTCTCTTTCTCCTCCCTTCCCCTTTCTCTAAAAATAAATAAATAAAATCTTTAAATAAAAAAAATAATAATTTTAATTGTGAAAAAACACATGAACTTACTTTAGAAAATACAAAGACTAGACAGTTATGAAAAAGATGATTCATGTTGCCATAACACTGCACTCAGAGATACCACTGTTATGATTTTTACGTATGTCTTTCCCTTCTGAGGACACTTGGACCATGCATGTGTGGGCATGATGCATAGGCCAGCAACGCATAGTGGAGTCTTCTAACCTGCCTTTTCCTTTCTCGCTCTATCAGTCAGTGTACTATTCTGAAAGATGGGCAGCGTTCCCAGAAATAAATCGATCAAACCCTTGTCCTTACAAAGTGCACTTCCAGAGTTTCTGTGGACACAAGCCTGCGCCCGTGTCACTGCTTGTTTCTTCGGGCTTTACTTTTTTGTTTTCTTTTTTTCTTTCTGAGGAACTACCTTCTCTCTCTTTTCTCCTTGCTGTGGGGCTGCTTTCTGTCTTCAGTCATTCATTGTGCAGTGTAGGGGAGGTGGAACCGGGTTGAAAGAAAGCATCTTGCCAGCACTCGAGGTTTCCTATGTTTTGCCATGTGTACCCCGCGGCATTTCTCTCAGCATCCTCCTGTGCTGTTGCCAAAATTTGTAAAGAACGACCCCACTTTAGAAAGTCACAGTGATACTATGCTCTGAATAGGCATTTAGAAGGAACAGTTCCCTCTTGGAACCTGGTCAAGCATCTGATTGCTGAAGTGCTATAGACTCGATGTCTTGGCTCTTGCTTTCGTACTCAGGGGCCCCAGCCAGGTACCTCGAGGGTATCCTTTTTGGAAAGAGCACGATATAAGATCCGATTTACTAACTTTACAGGTTGTCTTCATATTTTCAAATTTCAAAATAACTTTTTATTTAACCAGTCCTGATACTGTGGCACTGTTAAAATCCACCCTCCCCCCAAAAAATTATTTTTCTAATTTCAGATTTCCACACAGAAATGGTTTTCTGACGTAAATAAACTTGTATTTGCACCATATTAAGATGGAACTATGGAGAAGTTTTTCAGGGGTTAAACCTCAGAAAAGAACTAGAGATTATGAAGAACTGAAATGACAGACTCAGAAACGTAGACACCTAGAGTGGAAAGCCAGAGGCAAAATGATATGAAGATGGGGGAGATTGAAGAGTTTTAATTCAGAGAAAATGAACATGGGTGAGGGAGAGGGGGAAAGCCTGGGTTGGCCTGCTCTGGTTAATGGGATTATTTTAAGTGTTATGTTGATATTAGTATGATCGTGTTTTTTCTTTTCCTAAGTGAGTTTGAAAATCAAGGATTGAAAAGGAGAGGAAATCAAAGGTTAAGTAATGTATTTTTAAAACAAGTTCAGAGGAGGGTTTTTCTAATTTCATATAAGTTTAAACACGTGTTTTTTTACATAATGGTGCACATTTGAGAATGGAAAAAAATTAAGTGGTAGATAACATATCCGAGCAACATTGATAGCAGATGGAGTGTTATGTGAGCAAATGATATTTTGGGAGCTGAGAGCATGATGCTTGTCTTCAGTAATATGAATGGCTGTCCAACAAAAGCCTTGCAGAAGGAAGAACTGGGACTCATGTATGTGTACTACACATATTTTTGTTCAACAGAAGCAAATATTTTCATTGTATTATTGCATTACTCTCATTACTATCATGACTGTAAATACTAAACACTGCCCGACAAAGAAATGGGAGGCTTTGTGGAGTAGTGAGATCCCTTGCATGAGACTTCTTCATTCAATGTTGGTAAACGTCAGATAGTGGTGCCCCAGGGAGCCTCCTGGGTCCCTTCCAAGGCCAGCATTCTGCGATTGGGTGATATTTGGATTGAGTTTTGACATTGAATTCTTACTCTAGTAGGATCATTTTTCAAAAGAAAGACTCAACAAATTATAGTACCAAATTGGATAAAGACTGATATTTATCTACCCACTGCCTATTCTCCCCAGATTTCTTGTTAACCAAAACTCAGTGTTATTGGGCAACATTGTACCCAGGTTAAATGCACATTTCTCAAGGTCTTCTGCAGACAGGGGTGGTCAAGTGGCTAGCTTCTAGCCAAAAGAGATAGAAGTGGGAGTGGGAAGGAGCTTCTGGGATTCCTGAAGAAGAGAGATTGAGTATATGGACATGGAACTTGTGCCTCCACTTCCTCCCATTCTCCTTGTTCTTGTCTGGACCAGGGTCCCTGACCAGGCTGCATCCATGAGGCAACTTTAAAGATAAAGCCTCAAGTTAAGATTAATAACGCAGAATATTAACAGGACTTGGTCCCAGGGTTCACTGTGGGGCTGCCGTACCACCTGCAGACTGCCTCCAGACTTCTCATTCTGTTAGAAAAATTAAAACTATGACTTGTTTCAGCCCTCGTTTTAAGTCTCTGTTACTTGCAGCTGGACACAACACACCAACGAGGTTGAGATATTTTTCACCCAAAATGATGATGCTCCTGGACTGCAACTTTCAAGCCAGGCTCTGCTGCCTCCCGACTGTTAACACATTGTCTGCTCTTCCTCATCTGACTCACTGATGGAAACTAAACAGTCAGAATCTCGATTTCCAAATTTTACGTAAATAGTTTAGAAAACAAAACAGAAAGGAAATGACTACGGGTAGGTTCAACCTTTGGTGCCCAAACACAGCTGTGCTATTGGGTATGTATAACCTTCACCAAATGCCTATACAAATCTGTGTGAGGAGCTGGGAAAAGGGGGCATGATGCAGAGAGGGGAAAAAAACTAACGGTCTAAAAAGTTTTGAAAGATTGAATGTAGGTGAAAGGTGGCTCATTTTTCTCCACCATCATCATCTACTTTTGAATTTGGGGAGGATGCTCCCCTTTCTACTTTCACTTCCAATCGGAATGGCAAGAAAGACACTGCCTCAGGGTACCATGGATTATCTGCCACCGGAAGTGAAGTTTCAGTCATTCAAATCCTGGTGTCATTTACATTGTTTTTACTGGGAAAGGTCAGGTGTCAGCAGGGACCATAAGCAAAGAAAAACTGTCCCCTGGAAACACAAGTATAAAGGGAAGAGGGAAGCAAGCAACAGCAGGTCTCTGTGCGGTGTCGCCTCCAGGGGTAGCAGACCACTGCATCCTGAGGCTTTTTTTTTTTTTTTTTTTTTTTTTTTGTGCAAAAAGGAAGCTGAAGGGCAAACATCTGAAGGAGAAATTAATCTCTGTGAGTAGGTGACAAGCCATGATAAGCCCTCAGGGTACGCGTCCGGGTAGCACAGATGTTAGTGTGAGAACTATTACTTGGTTCTAGGGAAGTGGGGAGAAGGCTGGAGGAGGGGAGAGGGCAGGGAAAAACAAAACAATAAAAAGTAGTAATCTTTGCTTCGCAGCTGATTTTTTTAAGGGCTGTATATCCTGCAAAAGCATAATACATTAACATACACCCATATGGCGAAGACGCGGTAACACTGGAATTTTCATCTGTTGATTCTGACCGGGTACATTTGTTCATCCAATTTGAAGAGTAATTTGACAATATGATGTAAGTGCCGTTAAACATGCACATCCATTTATCCCATGATCTGGCTCTTAGAAATGTATCTAAAAGAAATAACTAAAAAATATATTTCTTAAAAGTTGCATGCCCAAAGTGTTTATTTCCATTTTTCTTCATAGAGAAAAATGAGGGCCAAGTGTCTGACACTGAGATAATATTAATTCAATGTATGCAAATTTAAGGGGACGCTATGCAACACTGAAAATTAACATATTTAAGATAGGAAAACATGGGAAATGCCTATAACATAAATAATGCATAACTAAATCAATTCTGTGACTTCAAATATGTAATTATTACAACTACATGTGGGGAAGAACAAAAAACCTTTGAGGAAAAAACATTGATCTTATGAGATAATGGTAACATTGTTCCCTCACTTTAAAGTACTGGTATTGTTGCTGTAACAGGCATACAAATATTTTTATTTTAAATGAAGTCAAGCAAAAGGCTAAGAGGAATTCTGGAACTTAACAATGTAGAGATCAACCAGTCTGCATGTCTCATTTTATGGATGACAAGTTGAATATAAACCGTATGTGAAATAGAACAGGCTCATTCCACTGGAAACAGTAAGAAATACTCATTTTTCCCAAGTCCATATTGGAAGTATTGTCACTTCCTAGGGGGCAACAGTGAACAGCGTCATAAAAAGCTGTGATAGCGTGACCTGAGCTGTGGCTCTCAAAAACCTCGGTTTGCTTGCTTTCAGCTGCTTCTTCCCAGGACACAACGTTCCTCTACGTTAACCACATCACAAAAAAATAATAGAGAATCAAAACGACTCCGTAAGGACGTAGAGGGGGGAAATTATTTTCAGATCAACCCAAGAGTTTCGGAAACGTCATTCTCCTCCTCTGGTACCTATCTGTGACATTTAGGTTCCAGGGTTGTTTGAAGAAGAACAAATGACTGTGAAGTCTTTTGGAAAACAAAATAAGGCTGAATAAAACGAGTGATTTCATTCTTCTGCCTCCCAACATTCCACCTAGAAGACCTTCTTTACATGTAGCACTTTTTCTCTAGTTTTTCTAATAACCTTCCAGAGAGAATGGATATAGTTCTGGGGGGAGTAGAAATGATGTGTACCATGTGACTGAAGCATTATTGTTTTATCACACACAGGCTGTAAGGCAAAGCGAGTAGGCAACTGAGTGGATCTCTGTAACGTAGGGAAAGCAGAAGCAGGGCATCTTCTGGGAGGAATGAATATCCCCAGTGCTCCAGTGAGACTGGGACGTGGAACTCTTGGTGTGAGGGGGAGGTGGAGTTCCAGCTTGGAGTCAGGAGAAAAGGCAGTAAGACAGACGTCTCTGGGACTGCATCATTTTTCAATGACAGGATGCCAGATCCTGTTCTTGAAAGACTGGAGTTTGTTGACTACTGGATTTTTTACCCGTTTTGTTATCAATAAAGTTCTCTGGAATCCAAGCCTGGTGCAGCTATGGTAAAGAGACGAGGGGTTCAGAAGGGGAAACAGTGGGGTTGGGCCAGGGATGATAGGAGCCTCCTGGGAAGGCGTGTTGACCTCCAGTGGCAGGGTTAGGTGAATGGATCAACTGCCTCTGAATTTCTGGAAATTCTTCTAAAACTCTTCTCTAGTTTTTCAACTAGAGTTCATTAAAAAAAAAAAAAAAAAGCTTCTCCTGGTAGCCCTTACAGTTTATTTTGTTCTCGTATTTTGGTCTCTTATGGTCGAGAGCGGTGCCTCACACTGCATCAGGGGACAGCTTCTCCTTCTGCTGTAAGGGAGTCTCCGCCACTGGGACAGGACCTCTGCGGGCTGATTAGGCACACGGCAGCCGTCCGCTCAGTCCTGAAGGACAAGACTCTGGTCATTGTCCCCTTCACTGTTTCGTACCCACGCCATTCACTCTCCTATGAACTTCATTTGTAGTTTTATTTTCAAGAATAAAATATTTCTCCTTTCAAATGCGCATCTTGAGATTTAGTAAACTAACTCTAGACATTATTTTGTGAGATCATATCAATGGTTTATTCACATTATTTATCTTTTATTTCTTTTCAAAAAGGACATTTGAAAGCTTATAAGAATGGATAGAGCCATAAAGCTATAAAATAAAACAGAAAACCAAAATTAGAGATAAAACTTATTATTCTGAAATAGAAACATAATTTTTAGTGTGAGTTTCGCCTTTGCCTCTGAGCTTCCTAGTACTCAGAGCAAAAAAGAAAACAAAGTATATGTTGTAGCTCTTTTCACACATGGCTCTGGCTGTCCTCTTTGGTCTGCCCTGCCTGTTTTCTGGTGCTCTTCTTTGATTTCCAGCACTCTTTTCTTTGGGGCTGTTCTCCTGGGGCTCTCAGTCAGCACACCTCATCCCCTATCCTTGCGCACCGTACCCTGTCTCCTTGATGCTGATTATCCAGAGATGGACATCAGTGAGAATCCTCCCAAGGGGTTGATACACAGACTTCAGGGGAGTTTATTTTTCACTGAAAATGCTAAGCTGGAAAAATATAAATCAGGAGCAGCTACTGGCCATCTTACCTGCCCTGAGGAACAGGCTCGTCTCCAGGGAAAGGGAAGAAAACTAACTAAGCAGAGGAAACAGGCCAAAGGAGAGAGAGCAAGTTCTGTGTGCTGAGTCCTGGCTCCTGTCCTGGAGCCCTGAAGACTGGTTGCTATAGCTCTTAGATTGTATCCATAACCCAAGAATCCTTCCCAGCAATGAGAGCAAGTAAATTCCCTCCTTCGATGAGTACGTCCAAGTAGAGCTCTGCCGCTTAAAACAGAATAAAAACCTAATTAATACATCGTTCATTATTGGAAAGGAATCAAAATATCAATTTAACAAGGAGCCCATTTTATTTTCTAAAATTAAGTTTGAGAGAATGTTCTCATATGGGACTTAATAGCACATACTGAGTGATGTAATGAACAATGCCCTCGACCACACTTTTACAGTAAATGCAGTGGTAAACTTCATGCGGTGGTTTCTAGAATATATCTTGAATAAAAGCCAATGGCAGAGCATTAAAGCAAAACCAAGTTAAAGTAATTCTGCAAGAGTTAGCCCACTGCACACAAGTGTTCAACATTCTGTGGCCCAACTTCGTCCAAGGATAGAGCTTCAGGAAGTGAGAGAAGACTTTACGACTTTGACAGTCTTCTCCGGTGTCCCTTTCTTCCCCCAGCTTACCCAACCCTCTGATAAGGGCTCAATAACAAATATTTTTAGGTTCTACTTTACAACCAAGACTGACAGTGTCTGTTCCTGGTTGAGAAATGGATCTAAATGTTTTGAAGACTGAGTGAAATTAGGAGAATTAAAACAGTACAGTATTTTTACATCACATAAGACCATGGTGCCTCTGCAGCAAGGTGTCCCATGAGGTCTTGGGGCACCTAAAAGATGTCCAGATTGGATCTGCAGCAGCCCTAAAGCGAGTTATTAACTACATATACAGTCAGAGGGCAAAATGGTTTTGACGTGGGATTTTTTCAAAGTCAGAATTTGTAGTTACCCACTGTGAGATAGAAACGCCACAGAGGAATTTGGCTTCCCATTTTTCTGTTCAAGGTCAGATAGTTTAAAATGTTCATTTCCCTCCTTCCCTTCTTCTCAGTGTCACCTAGTGTCTCAACCCAGGTATTTATGACTAATGTCAAGCCAGTCTTTCTGAGAAAACTCAGTACAAATCCTCGCTTGAAGTTTCCTCTCATCGCGTCTGGGTTTGGTCACCATTGCATTCCCACTGCCTGGCATGACCCCTAGAGCAAACTCTCAATATGTGCTGAGCCAATTAAATTGTTAGTTATTCAAGTGATCGAATCTGACTCATATTTTATTTTTTAGTTTTTAAATTACTTTTTTGTTTTTCAATTACAGTTGTCTGCATCCTCTCCCCTCCCGTCCCCGCACCCCCTCCAACCCTACCTCCCTCCCCTGCCTCCCTCCTCCCCCTTGGTTCTGTCCATGTGTCCTCTATAGTGGTTCCTGAAGACCCTTCTCCCCATTGTCCCCTCTCCCCTCCCCTCTGGCCACTCTGACTAGTATTTTAAAAGAAGCATTCTGAATGTGTTCTGGAAATTGAATTGGACAAAAACAAAACTGGAGGTAGGGGTCCAGGTAAAAGTCCCTCATAACCAACCCATACAAGGGGCCCTTGTGGCTTGAAATAAAGCCATGACAGTGGAAACAGAGAGAACTGAGCCGATTTGAGAGAGATTCAGGAGGTTGATGAGAGGGAGAGAGAAAGGAGAAAAAGAATGAATCAGGCCGGCTGCATAAATTGCAGGGCCCAGTGCAAAGTGAAAAGGCCAGGACACTTGTTTACAAGTTACTAAGAATTTCAAGATGGTGATAGAGCATGAAACGAAGCTCTGGAAGTCCCAGGAAGCTGGCTCTAAGAATGAAACAACCTCCATTCACTATGGCAGGAGCACTTTTATGTACTCCCAGAGTGCCTACTATGTGACAGCACTGTGGCAGGCATTTCATTCTAGCTAAAAGCAACAACAGAGCATTAGGATAAAGGCTCAGAAGAAGGAGAAACAAAGCAGAGCTCTATTTCACACCACCTGTGAGTGTTTTCATAGTATGGGTGAGATTGTTCTTGTTTGCCCTGATTCTTGAGGGACTATTTAAATGTAGATTCTGAGGAGTCTCAATAGTTCAAACCATATCGTTACTCCTTTACAGTTTAGCATGTAGCTATTTGCCATCCACAGAGTCCAAAAAAAAAAAAAAAAGCCAATGAAAGATCAATAAAATCTCCAAACATTCTTAGGTTCTTCTCGATTTTCTTTTTCTATGTAAAGCAAAAGAGACTATGAGATAACACCAATCACTGGCTGAAAACCACTGGACCCTTATGGAAGCTGCCGCTCTGAGATATGCAGACTTGCAAACAGTGTGGATCAGCACTCACTTTTCTGTTAGGCTTTAGCCCTTGATGGTTCATTCCCTGGATAAACCTGTATTACCGTCATGAATTGGATCTACCGTCCTACCCCAATAGTAAAAGAATAAAACTATTTGCCGAGCATAAGTGATAAACTAGTGACACACTGACATTTTGAAGGGGCTATTTTATCAAAATAAAAAAGAGGCATGCCAAAAAGACAATTTGAAAACTCTTCTAAGAGGAGTATTTGCACATGATTGATTTAACGAGTTTCAATTCAGCGTTTAGTGAGCTCCAAATGGAAGTCGTCCGTTGTGTCAGATGCTTCTGCACATACAGAGTTAACTTCTCGCTGCGAGATGAGCATAGCCCGTGTCACCATTCGATACCAGTCCACCCTTTCACAGGAGGGAAATTCAGGCTGTGAGCCGTAAAGTGGTTTGCCCGCCCAGGGTTGTGTAAATATGTTCCAATATCTCGCGTATTCAAAAACACAAAGGAAACAAAAGAAAAACCCTTCATTTATTCAGGCTGCTATAATAAAATGCCAAAGACTAGGTGGCTTATAAACCACATAAATTTACTTCTCATAGTTTTGGAAGCAGGGAAGTCCCAGATTAGAGTGCCAGCAGATGTGGCATCTGGTAAGAACCTGCTTTGTCATAGGTGGCACGTCTCACTGTGGAAGGGCCAAGGGAGCTGCCTGGGGCCTCTTGGGTAAGGGCCCTAATCTCATTCAGAAGAGCTCCACCCTCATGACCTAATCACCTCCTAATAACATCACCTTGGCTATTAGGGGTTTCTTTTTTAATTGTTTTAAATTTTTTATTGTCTTTTTTCCATTACCATTTATCCCCCATATACCCTCTTCTACCTCCACCTACCTGCCTTCCCCAGCAATCACCACACTGTTGTCCATGTCCATAAGTTCTTTTTCTTTGTTGCTCAATCCCTTCCCTCACTACCCTCCCCATCCCAGAGTTGTCATTCTGCTCTGTCTGTAAGTCTGTCTCAATTTTGCTTGTTAGTTGAGTTTGTTCAGTAGATTCCATATATGAGTGAAATCATATAGTACTTGTCTTTCTCTGAATGGCTTATTTAATTTAGCATAATGTTCTCCAGGTCCATCCATACTGTCACAAAGGGTAAAACTTTCTTCTTTTTTACGACCAAGTAGTATTCCATTGTATACATGTACCACAGCTGTTTTATCTACCATCTACCGATGGACACTTGGGCTGCTTCCACATCTTGGCTACAATGGACATAGGGGTGCACATATTCTTTCGAATTAGTGTTTCAGATTTCTTCAGATAAATTCCCAGAAGTGGGATCGCTGGATCATAAAGCAGTCCCTTTTTTAATTTTTTGAGGATCTCTATAGTGCTTTCTCCAGTAGCTGCACCAGTCTGCATTCCTACCAACAGTGCACTAGGGGTCCCTTTCCTCCACATCCTCACCAGCGCTTGTTGTTTGTTGATTTATTGGCTGTTAGGTTTTAACAAATGGATTTTAGGAGGGCACAGACGTTCAGACTCTAGCACCCCCCTTGATGCACCGCTACTCTTTCGCAGTCAAAGTTTCTTGGAAAAGCTGTTTGTCACCATTTCCACCTACTCACCCCAATCCATTCTTGGAATGCTTCCTTCCTTCCCTTTTACTTCTGCTTTCACATTGCCAAATTTAAACAGTCATGTCTCTGTTCGTGTTTTACTGTGTCTCTGAGCAGTATTCAACACAGTTGACCGTTCTCTTCGGCTTGAAACACGTTCTTATTTTGTGATCAAATACCATATCTCTTTTTCCTCTTACCATTTATTCTTTTTGATTTTATCCTTTTCACCTCTTACTTGATCCTGCTTGAGGAGTTCTCTGTTGGTTCTTTCTTCTCTGCTTGACCAATAAAAGTGGAGTGTTTCCAGAAATCTTTTTCTACACTCTCTCTCCAGGTGACCACTCCCATTCCTGGGTGATCTATGTGATCCACTTATCTATGATTTTCAACTTCAGCCTCTCCTCTAAACTTCAAGACTTGACTACCTAACTACCATGTTGACTCATTCACATAAATGTCCGAGAGATCTCTCAGATTTTACACTAACAGAGTCCTGATGTCTCTCCTTCAATCCCGGTTACCTCTCTCAGTCTCCTATACCTTAGTAAAGCAGCACCACCATCCAACCAAGAACCTGCAGCCAAAAATCTGAGAGTCATTTTATTTTATCTCCTCATCTCCATGTTAAGCTGACCAGTATGCCCTGTCACCTCTGCCTCTAAAACGTCCCGAGCCTGTTCATGTTTATCCATACCCACTGCTGCCACCCAAGCTAAAACTACAAGCACATCCTGCCAGGGCCGCACAATGGTCTTCTAACTGCAGTTCATTTCCAGTGCAGAGCCTCTACATGAACCGTTTTTTCTACCTGAAACACTCTTCCCTGGTTTTGAAAGACCGGCCCTTTCTTGTAATTTTATGAGTCTCTCTTCTACTTAGAAAGACCTTAGCCAAGCCCCTAACCTAAGGGGGCCCCACAGCCACTATCACACCCAGTCTTTACCACGCCTGTCACCATCTGACTGTGCCGGTTGGCTGGTTGGTTTGTGTGTTGGTTTATTGTCTGGGATATGATCCCCCTGAGGTTGGTCAGCTGTGCATCTGGTTCCCTGGGACATCCTTACCATGGAGACAGGGCCCAGCACAGGACAAGCCTCAATAAATATCTGATAAAAATGAATAACTCATGCTGTCTCTTTGAATAATTCTTGTGTTCTTTGTTGGATATTAGCTGTGTCTAGGAGACTGTAACAAACACTTGGGAGCCATATTGCCTCCAAAATGGCGTTAGTCTCCTAAATAAGAATTTCTGAGTTACCAATAATAAGACAAATAAAGATGGACATGACTCACTTATAGTTATAAATCAGTGATGCTTGAATATGTCCATAAATAGTCAAAATAATCAAGAAAATGTTATGCATTTGGCCTTCAAATTATGACTTAGTTATTATACAAAATAGGAATAAAAAGGAACTCTTTATTGAAATGCACTTTTTAATGAAAATTTAGTATAGTAATAGTAATTTAAAACCCCAAACAAATATATACAAAGCCCTTGAACATATTTTATAAAATACAGACATTTAAAAGTAAGAAGTTGCCTAAAAGTGAAAAATACCCTAGAGAATTGAAACTATTATTACTTTTAGATTATGAATGGTATGGATGGAATGATAGCAATGATAACAATAAATTATGTTATTATAATTCAAAAGACACCACTCTAGAAGCTTTACATGAATTATTTAATCCTCGCAGCAACCCTATGAAGTGGGTATTATTATCATTTCCAATTTAAACATGAAAGTTGAGGTTTCGATAAGGACAAGTAACTTGCCAAGGTGATGGAGTTAGTAGGTGGCAGAATCCACTTCTGTTAGAAAAACAAATAGAAGAGAAAGACAGGTCTTCTGAGGGGTAGATAGTTATAATAATTAGCATTTGAATAACAGTTTACAATGCCCTTTTTATAACTGTATGAATTAGGCAATCTATGTAAAGCCAAAATACCACTGTGTCTGTTTTAAAATGGGTTCAGAAGATAACGCCTTTAGCAGCAATGGAGATGGCACTTGATCTGAAGAAAGATGTGAGGCTGAATATGTGGAGACCCCGCAGCTGGGATATCTCGCCAAGTCCGGGGTATCTGAGAGTCAGTGACCTGTGCTCTCCACAGTTCTCAGGACTCCCACCCTGAAGAGAGCCTGTCTACTTAGAGATAGGGCTATTTGTGAATATACTTGAGTGAAATCTCAAGATTTTAATTGACTTCTTTGTACTAATATTCATATTTACCACTTAAGTTTTATATACCAAATTACCAAGGAACAGACTTAGGTTGCAGAATGTTTGCAGTCAGACCTAAAACCTAGATCTATAAACCAACAGAGCTCTCCTTACAATAGTGAGGAAAAGAACTCCAAGTCGTGACCTAAACTGATTCATTCAACAAATACTTTCTGACTCTGTCCCACATACTATCCTAAACACCGGATATTCAGCAATAAATGATCAGATGACGAACACACCGTGCCTTCATGAAGCTCACATTGATGGAATAAGAGAGCTCATGTATTTAATAGAAAAAGGATGGAGGAGGGACAAGGAACAGGTAAACATTTTTTTTCCTAGACTAGTCACTGAGGATAACCAGCAGAGGGCTACCTACCATACCTGGGATAATACAACTCAAAAATGCCTCCTCCCCTTTCCTTTTTCCCACCCGTGAACTTAGCACACTGAGATGTATCATCAAAAATATCTAAATGGAGATGAAATTGATAATTTTTGCCCCTGAGCCACTATAGGGAAGAAGGAGGCACATGCTTTAAGACTCAGAATTGAGAATATTATTTCTGGAGCCATAAATCAGAGTCAGACAGATGTGACTGCCAGCTTTTTGTTTTTTTTCTTCTTCTAGAGTTCTGCCAAGGAAAATTGTCTTGTTCTAAAGATTATATTTAATGTTCTCAAACAAAAATATCTGATTAAAAGGAAACCTGCCATTGTCGCAGATATGGTTTCTAGCTTCTTTGCCCACAGGCTGAGCCAAGTGTGATTTGTTTTTGTTTTTTGGTTAGTGGTGGTGAGTTTTTGTATTCACTGTATGTGTTGACTTTTACATTGGAGATGACTGCTTCAGGACATAGTGAAGAAGATAGCTGCCAGGTAAAAAGTACACAAAAGGACCCTCTGATTTGATCTCAACGCCTAGTAAATGTTAATTTACACATTGGTGTCCTTTCCATTCACATTGCAGGCAGGCTTTGAAAAGGGCACATGCCTTAATCAAACCGTGCTCCTGAATTTTCCCCATGACTTGCTATGAGGTATCTCTCCCTTCCCTCCTTGTATAGGTGACAAAACTCAATTTTGAAGTTTAGCTAAAATGTTTCTTCCTAACTCCCTCCGCTTCACAGGCTGGTGAATTGCTCCCTCGTCTGAGACTTACAGCACTTTTGTACTACTGCCTAATGGATATTTAGTCCACCATAACACAATGTTAGGGCCAAAGGGATCGAAGGGATCATAGTGACTCTCAGTTGCCCAACTGGCTTCCTCAAAGGCCTTTGAAAACATTTAAGTCGATAGATTCCTCAGTCCCAGCCGCCGATTCAGTGGGCTGCAGCGGGATCCAGGAATCTGTGTTTTACAGAAGTCCCTTGAGGTGATTCGGAGATGTACGCAGGTCAGGAAACCACTGGGATAGTTAGTATCAGTCTCTCTTTTCATAACCGAGAAAGCGGAAGTCGAGGGATTTTGTTTTAGGTGACAGAGAGTAAATTGCAAAGTCAGGCCTTGGACTCAGTGCTATTTTACTAATGTTGTCTGTGTTTACTAATGTTGTAATGTTTACTAATGTTGCCACCCTATGTTGTCTTCAGACACCATCTGGTAACGGATTGGTCCAGCACACAGCATCATCCTGCAGAGTCAACCACAGTACTTGGGGACAGTGAGGGGCGGAAGAAAGATTCCTAGATTAGAAGTCAGCTGTTGATGCACCAGGTGATGTGGGACTGGTCACAGTCCCACGTGTGCAGGCATTGGCTCCTCTCTTCATCTGGAGAACTGGGGTAATGATTCCTGCTCTGTTTCAGCCCGCAGGATGAGATGTATGTGACATACAAGTGTAAGGGATATACAAGTATAAAAGAGTGATACCAGTGAAAAACACTAAGTATAATGGATGCACTGACAGCAATAGTAAAGGCTAGAAGGGGTTCTTTAGCTCAGAGGTACTAGGGACTAACCAGCTCATGGCGTGGGGGAGGCCTCCCAGGTGTCTGTCCCCTGGTGGGGCTAATGCGCGGTCCGAAGTCTGGTCTGTAGCTTTATCATTTCAGTTTGCTCCTTTGACTAAGCTCTAGGTACTGATTAACATTATTGCCCAGTAGTTGAAATCTCTATGGTAACTTGGGGAGTGGAGATTACAGCAGATATATTATTGCCTTTTGATTCTCCTTTTCCCAAACCAAAGATTCAAATAGAAAGATGTTTTTGAGGAGGGGGGTGCAGGGGAACAAAATGACAACATTCAGTGCTAGAGGGACATTCAGTAGCAGAATTCAAGAACATCATCTTTTTTCCCAGTCAGTTTTACCTTATGCTTTTTAGGAAACAGATTATTTGGTGCCACTTACCTTTTAATCTTAATGGGATTTGAAAGTTACCCAAGTGATTAAATGAAATTTAAAAGGCTCTTTATCTCAGGAACTGTTTCGTAAAGGGCGGGTAACTCCTGCACTTTCTACTCTCCCCCATTTTAAGGAGGAGTTTATTGGTTCCAATTCTAGAGAATCAGACAGTAATGCCCTCTTATCCACAGTTTTGATTCCATAGCTTCAGGTCTGCAGTTTACCACCGTCCAAGAATGTTCAATGGGAAATTCCAGAAATAAACAATTTATGAGTTTTAAATCGTGTGCCATTCTGAGTAGCATGATGAAATCTTGCATCATCCCATTCCATGCCTCTGTCCAGCGTGTCCACAGTGTATACTGCCCCTCAGTCACTTAGTAGCCACCTGGGTTAGCAGATTAACTATGGAAATGGCACAGTGCTTGTGCTCAGGTCACCCTTATTTTTACTTAATTATGGCCCAAAGTGCAATAGCGATGCTGGCAATTCAGATCTGCTGAAGAGAAGCTGTAATGTGCTTCCTTTAAATGAAGATGTGTATATATGCGTATGTGTGTACATATATATATATATGAAAAAACATAATATATGTAAGATTTGGTATTTTCCATGGTTTCAGGCATCCACTGGGGCTCTTGGAAGGTATCTGAGGACAAAGAAGTACTACTGTAGTTTCTTGTAGGGGAAACCATTTTGGTGCCTGTATACTTTATCACCTCTCCTTTTTGAGCAAGCAACCCAGAGCTGTACCATCCTCACTTGCAGGGAGAGCAGCCTGTCTGTTTACAAGTGAAACCAGCTACTCGATGCCAATCTTTTCCTCTGTGCTACTGTCAAAGAGAGAAATAATAAAGCACAATGTCACTAATCGAGAGCAACAACACATTGCTGATGCAGATTACTTAACGAGAAGTTTGAATTCTGTCTGCAAAACAACCTCCTTGTTTCATTCTTCTCTCTGCCCTAGTGTCCAGCACATGGCTCTGCCTGTGCTGGCATAGGTCTTCACCGTCAGTTCGAGTCGCCACCGGAAGGCAATGTACAACAAACCTGTCTCTTTCACCATTAATGTTTTCTAAAAAAGAGAAAACAATATCAGTGAACCAAGCAAAGAGGTAGGAGATCCAGATTCTCTCTCCTCTGTTGCCTCAGATTTTGCGATTGTAAAGGGAATTAGAGCAGATAATCTTTACAACTTCCACATGCTCAGACATCTGATAATGTGAAGCATTGCCTTAAGTGATTCTTTGGGGGTTCTGGGAAAGATTATTTCAGCCTTTCGTGTTTTTTCACCTATGTGTCCAGCACTGTTCTAGGCGTTGTGGATAAAATAATGAACAAAACAGACAAAACCCCTGCCTTCATGGAGTTCTCATTCTAGTCCATACAAAAAATACTAATAATAAAACACTGAAAATGAGTTCTCCCAATTTTGACTGAGCCAGGACGTCTGCAGGGTCTGGGAGGAAAAGGAAAGAATGAAGCAAATGGAATCCATGGCACATTCCATTCTGTACTTCCTGTTCTGTCTCTCCTCACTTCCTTCTCTTGACCTAGTCTTAGAGCAATACAGATCAAAGTTTTATGTTTGCTCCTGGAAAGGAAAGTCAAAACATAGCACCTAGCCTCAAGAAGCTGCCAATTTAACTGTAGAAACAAAATCTACACATAAAAAAGAAACTGCGAATTCAAAACACCATAAGCTGAGAACCAGAGACGTGGCCCAGACAGTTTCATGCCCTATGAGTTAGAAAGAGAGACCTCTCTAAGCATTGGTCCACTTAGAAATACATTTGAGTGCAGGTAGAACTTGGATTTGAGTAATGAAGGTAGTTTCTAGACTTAAAAAGACAATTATCACTAAATTCAAGAAAAGATATAGAAACACAAAATAAGATCAGGATATAGCAAAATGGTTTCTTTTCCTGTCAATAATGTACACAGTGCATAGCTTTATTGACAAGGTTTATTTATGTGACTATTGGGATGTCATCGATGAGGGCTTTGAAGTGCAGACATGAGAAGGAGCTAATGGGGGAGATTGACTTAAGAGACTTGGCATTTGAAGAATGGTGATTGGGCTTCTAATGTATTATTAAATAATGTCCAGCTAACAAAAACAGTGAACGTTTGAAAAGATGTGCACCATCCCTCTATGCCTTGGACCTGCAACATTTGGATTTCAAAAGAGAAGCTGTTTATATTACCATGGTGCGTGGCTGGATGTATTCTGAGCCACAGGTAGGCCCATCGTCATAACCATGTCTGATTCCCAGGAATCCTTTTAGGAAACACCGCCCAGATTAAGTGGCACTTACCTACTCGGCCTCTTTTGAAGAGTGCCCCTACAGGTTTGTAACCCCAAAGATGTTCATGCCCCAATCCACACCTGTTCCTTCGACAATTAAGTTGGCTTCTTTTTAGCAACGCTTTCAATGGTCGCATGATGAAAGAAAGAAGTTTCTAAAAAAGAAAAGAGAAAGGCCGGGTGTCTTGGTTGACTTTGAAAAGTTCCCAGCAGAGAGATCCTGGGAACCTTCTGAGTCTCAACTCGTTTCCGCCCAGGTCTGTGTAAACTGAGATAAAAGTGCAGAATGCTGAAGCAGCAGCTGCTGGCAGTGGTGACCGCCATTGTTCTGAAATCCACATTGAGCTGGGATTAGGAAGCCACCTGTCTCCCCGAACTTGTTGCAATTCAGTCCTTGGGAAAAAAAAAAAAAAAGACTCTCAGATGAGAATGCTCATGGCAAATAGACCTGGGAAGAAAGGTACAGCTTAGTCAATGAGCAATATGAAATGAAATTTCCAATCTGAATTCTCATAAGCCTTAGTCAGCACTACCCATATCAATCCTCCCTTGGATGTATTTGCTACCGTACCTTCAGCTACATAAATATTGAAAATCTTATTTCTTAAAAAATTTTTTTAGAACTCTTAAGGGATAGAGACATTACCAATATAAGCGAATAAAGTACATCTGAAATGGCTCTCTCTTGTCACAAGTATTAGACAAAGACATAAACTAATCACTGTCACATTCCTATAGCCTAGAACTATGCCTGGCCCTTAATAAACGCTTGCTCAGTTAATGACTATATCAACCAGCATCTTCTAAAGGAGTGCCCACAATGACATTAACAGGGATATGGTCGGAGCAGAGCTGTGTCCTCAGGCTCTGGTCCCAGATGGAGGGACTCGGAGACAACCAGACAGGAAAAGGATATGTGCCTTTATTTTTTTTTTAGACTTGGCTGCTTATTGCAAGAGTGTTTTTCTCCCCCGCCCCCAAATGCTTCATTTCTCAGAATCCTATTTCAGTCTTACTGGGTTTTTTTCCTCACCAGTTCTATTTTCAGCTCTCTGCCTTTTCTCATAATGACCTCTGGTGATAAATTAGTAATAATAAAAACCAATAAAGAAATGTAAAGTTTTCTTTTCTGGAAAATAGAAATGAGTCTTATGTTAGGGAAAGTGGAACATCGCAGGTGGAATTTCCTCGGACTTTGAAATGTACCCTTCTGGCTTCTGGGACATAACAAATGTTTTATGGGCCTCCCCTCACATTAGGGCACCCTAATCCTGCACCCTTGCAAACTCACATTAGGAAAGAACCACGTGTTGCCCCCACAGTGTTCATTTAACAATTAAAAATATAAAAGACATTTTGTTTATTAGTCACTGTTGAAATAAGTCATCTCTTTCTATCACAAAATTATCTTAAAATACCTGTCCTGCACATCATTAGAGCCTTGATCACCTGCGGTGCATTGGAGAGTCATGGGTCCTGAGGGGAGACGCGGGGAAACAGGCAGGATGCCGCGTCAGCTACCTCTGACGGCTCATCGTGATGCCTTTGCAGGGCCCCGTGTGCTTTGCTGATAAAATTGTCCTACAAAGAAGACTCGGTTAAGATGGGAGATTTTTACTATACAAAGATTAGAGTATTATTGATATGTGATGAGCCACTGGGAGACCTCGGCCCAGGTCTTAGAGAATTTATAGTATACCGAGACAATATTTAAAATTTTGACTGAAGTGTGATAGACTCATTTCTGCCTACATGCCAACTGTTTCCTCCTTATTTCCCTTGCCAGCTAAAAGATCAGTCAACAAGTCTTGCTGGTTTTATCTCCTAATATCTCTTGAATCAGTGTTTCTTTATGTCTCTATTGTGTTACCCTAGTTCAGGCCATCGTCGTTAATCACCTGATTTTCAGAAATTTCTGCCTTAGGTCCTTCAACCCTTTCTCTGCAGTCAGGGGAGTATTGTTTCAAATGTCGCATGGGAAATTCTTATGAAGTCCTGACTGATATAGGAGCCGCATCCCTTTCAGTCCGTGGTTCACTGCTTCTCATTCTGTCATTTCTCCCCCATCCCACCCCCCACTCCCCATTCTGGTCCATATCCTTAATGATGCTACGTTCCCTTGAGGTCTCTGCTGTCCCTGATGCCAAAAATACTTTTCTGCCTCTTTTCTCTGACCCACATGCTTCTTATACTTCCCATTCATCCTTGAGATTTCATTTTAGATGGCAGTCATGTCCCCATAAAATCTTTCCTGACTTCCAAGTTTGGATTAGGCACCCTCCTGTCTGCCCCTAATCACCCACTTCGCCATCATGGTACTGACACTACACTGTGGTAACTGGCTGTTTACTTAGCATGCCCCCTCCTTACGTAAGGTACTCCTAAAGGACAGGGTCTGAATTTATCTTGTTCTCGTGTGGACTGTGAGCATCATAGTCGCTGGCACTTAGTACGTGCTGAATAAGTATTTCTAGATTTTTTAAATGGAGAATTCAGCACTCCTTTAATTGTAAAAAGAAAAGAAAATACTGTATTTTGCCATGTATAATGCATACTTTTTTGCCCAAATTTTTGAGGGAAAAACAAGGATGTACATTATACATGGGTAGTACTAATTCTGTATCTATATAAATGTTTTTAATTCTTTTATTTATGCTTTTGAACTAAAAGTATAACTCTAGAAAGCAATAACAATATCTGTATGCAAATTAATACCCTTGAATATGATAATTGGTTTTGTTTCTAAATATAAATAAATAAATAATTGAATTAAAAATTAAAACAAAAGTTTTTTTTCTTGAAAACTGGGGACAAATGTCAGTGCACATTATACACAGCAAAATATGGTGCTTTATTAGGGTATTTTGACAACTATTGTACAATGTCAAATATTTGAAATAAAATTGTGGTTTTTAGTTACATTTTTCAATATGATAGATTTCTCTCTCTGTCTCTCACACACACACACACACACACACAAATTTATTTTCCCTCTAGTTACTAAAGCTCTAAAATAAGTCCCATGTTAAAATAAATTAATTAGCTTAGTGTGTATGTACATTCTTTTTCATTGACATAAAACAGTAGTCCACAGAATGACTAAGAAAGGGAGACATTCGGCTGCTAATATTTTAGTCATAACTTTCTCAAATTCAAAGGATAATTTGGCAATTGAAAATAGTCATTTATAAATGTGGACAGAATTTGTGGACGTTGAGACCCCGATCACTGTTCGTTAGGAAGTATTAAAACTTGAAAAACAGCCCCAGTCTGCACAAGGAACTAGCAGCTGGGCCCTGACTGCCAAGTGCCAGTTCAGTAAAACAGTCTGTTAAAGACAGCAGTGAAGTGGTTCATTTGAAAAAATATTAAAATAATAGTTAGGAATCTGGGAGGCTGGTGGCCGCAGAAGGAAGATGGCAGCCTGCAGCATTATTAGCTACAGAAATCCAGGGGACCACATGTAACTGAATGACGACTTTATGGACATGGTCAGCCTGTCCCTTCACAGCGGCTTAACACTAGAATCACATTCTTACTCTAATGGCTTTAATAGAGTAAAGCCCTTTCTTGAAACATTTAGAAGCAAATGTGAACTTTTAAAGATTCTTACATTTCATAAAAGCAAGAACTGTAGCATTTAGTTCCTCAATGTGAAATGTGTAAAAACATGTCACGGCAGTACTTTCTGAATGTTCTATTTAATTTGGCAAATCTAATATGCTTCTTTCTTTTCTCTCACTTGTTTACTAAAATAAAAGACTTTTTGTTCAGGCTTATTTATTTCAATATGTTCAGTTAGATCTTCATCATCAATTTATTTACACAATAGTGCCTTAGGCTTGAAGCCCTGTTTTATATGAAAGATTCCTATGTCTTTATTCAAGCTTTTCTTTCCTTTTGAGTATTACCTAGCAGAGGAAGTTCTTAGGATCTACATGATAGTATAACACTTTTTCCATATTGGTATTTCAGTGTTTAGTTATTAGTCCTTTACCGTATCATGTTATCAGTGATTTGAGAATGATGTGAGTCTTAAGTAAAAATCTTTTCATTAAAGCAAAGAAAATGTCAGCGTTTATAGGAAACCAGTTAGTCAGCCAGTACTTTGGATTCAAGTCCAGAAGGATGCTTGTGTAGGCAGATGGGGAGAGAGCCCCAGGGGTCCACAGATTTTAAGGTAGGTGCCCCCATTATCCTGGAGGAAAACGGTTCTCCTTCATCTGACTATACTTTATTACTCACTGTCTCTACTGAGACACTTTGCAGAGATTTCCAGGAAACAGTAATTGGCCCTGACCACACACCTTAGAACTCAGGAGCTACTTTGTTTTGTTTTTAAACTAACTTCAAACTTATACTTTCCCTCTTCTTTATACTTGAACTGTAGCATGGTTTCCTTCTCCCTTAGACCACAAAAAATCATCTTCCTTTTACGGGCTATGGGACTTTGTTTTGTTTAAAGCTAGGATTTCCTGCCCCACTGGAAGAAAACCATTTCCTACTTCTTGTCTCAACTGAAACTTGGTCTCCAGTTTCAAATATGTTCCCATCTTCATTATTTTACCCAACTCACTACCTTTCCAACCAGCTGCTTTTTCCTAATATTTGCCTTTCGTTTTTTAAAATTATTTTATTGTTGTTCAAGTACAGTTGTCTTCATTTACCCCCCACTCCCCCCTACCCCAGCCATCCCCACCTCCCTCCCCTGATTCCACCGCACCTTGGTTTTGTCCGTGTGTCCTTTATAGTGCCTTTAGTTTTGATTCTACATCCTCTGAAGCTTCAAACTCCCTTTCACTTTTCTTGGTCCACTCTACCTGCCCTTATTTTCCTACTCCTTTCAATTTATCAAACATATAGCGATCAATTAAAAGTATTCTCGAATGAACTATATACGCCTGCTTTTATCTACATCTATCGCTTGGCATTGCCTCTAGTGAAAAGAGAGGTACAGCACGCCTCCCTATCTCCTTGCTGAGTAACTGGTTTGTAAACCAGGGCATAGAATATTCCCCGGATATTCTTGAATTTGTTGCAATTCTTTCCTATCATCCATCTCCCCCAACCTCCCTTCCGGGATCCACCTACCCCTTTGTATCACATAAGCCATGTTTTATCTATGTCTTCTCTGCCGCTAACCTTTAGCCACTTGAGACAAGCCCCAGAAAATAGGACTTTGACATAAACCACATTTTGCAGTTCCCATGAGAGCTTGACTCATCCTTTACAGCAGCCTAAAAAGTAGATCTGGGACTGTGGAAAATTCTCCTGTTTCAGCCTTTTCTACCTTTTGGAATTTGGGGGTGTTTTCCCAGAGTGATTTACCAAGAAAACATTTCAGATCCTCAAGGATCACATATCCCTTTGCGTGCAGTCAATTCCCAAAGACCAGGCTTAATGGGACACTTTTGAATTTACTTCTTTCCCCTCCTCCCCCTCTCCTCCTCTTTCTTCTCCCCCTTTTCCATAAAATTAACTTCACTTAGTCTTTGTGTGTGATGGAGAGATTTAGACCATTCATTTGGCACAAGCATTTTACACACACACATGCAAGGGTGTACTTTTTACTAGGTGACAATACATTATGAAGATAGGTTTTTTAATAGTTTTTACTGCCCTCTGTGCTTTATTATTGGTGAGCTTTTTATGAAAGAACTCTTGTCAGATTAACAAGATGGTTTCAGATGGCATAACATAAGCAATGAGTAGAATGGCTGTACCCAATGGTCTCAGTAATTGCTGTCATTTTCAGAAAAAAAAGAGAGTATAAGAAATATTTATTTCAGCCTATGGTAATCAGGTCCTCCTTTTCACATATACTGCTTTCTAGATAATAGTGACCTTCTTCCCTTTTCCCTCCTGTACATACAAGCTCCTGTACCTAGTTATGTGGATAATACAGCCTGGGTGAGCTTACAAAAATAGTGCAGGATAATAGTTATTATTCACAATATTAGTAGCTAACATATGCTGACATATGCTTACTTGTCTGAGATGAAACAATTAGTAAGGGGTGGAGCTGAGATTGGGTCATATGGTAGGTGTATGTTTTAAGATATTGCCAAACTATTTTCCAAGGTATTGAATTATTTTACATTTCCAAGAGCAGTGGAATTCACATCCTTGACAACTCTTAATATGGTCAGTCTTAATTTTGGACATTCTAATCTATGTCAGTGCTTTCTCATTCTGGTTTTAATTTATTTCCCTAGTGACTAATGGTATTGGTCATCTTTTCATGTGCTTACCTGCATATGATATTTTCTTTGGTAAAGTGACTGTGCAGCTATTTTGCCTATTTCTTAATTTGGTTGTTTGTTTTCTTGTTATTGAATTGCAAAAGTTTTTCTGTATTCTTGATAGAAGTCCTTTTTAATCAAAAAATGTAATTGACATAAATATTCTGCCCGTCTGTGAATTATTTTTTCAGTATGTCTTGCAAAGAATATGTTAAGTTTTATGAAGTCAAGTTTATCATTTTTTTCCTTCGGATTATGTTTCTGGTGTTGTATCTAAGAAAGCCTCATCTAACCAAGATAAGGATTCTCTCCTATTTTTTCTTCTAGACATGTTATGGTTTTAGATTTTTATCCTTATGTCTGTGATCCATTTTAGGTTAATTTTTATATGTATGCCAGATTTGATCAAATTTTATTCTTGTTTATGGCTCTCTAGTTGTCTCAGCATCTTTTATGGAAAGATGATCTTTTCTGCACTGAATTGCTTTTGAATCTCTGTTGAAAATCGATTGACTGTTTATGTATGAGTCTATTTTTAGTAGCTCTTTTCTGGTCCACAGATCTATTTACTTATCTATATTCCAGTACCATGCTGCCATGAGTACCTCAGCTTTAGAATAAATCTTGAAGTCAGGTAAAGTAAATTATCTAACATTATCCTTTTTAAAAGTTGTCTGGGCTATTCTTGGTCCTATGTACTTTCAGAAAACGTTTAGAATTAGCTTGTTAATTTCTACAAAAATGTCTGCTGAGATTTTGATTAGGATTCTTTGTACTTTAAAGATTGACTTGCAAAGAACTAGCACGTTAATATTGAGTCTTACCTCTCAATTTATGTTGGTTTTTTTAGAAACCCCTTTCAACAATATTTAAAAGTTTTTCAAGTATCGGTCTTGCTCACATATTGTTAAAGTTACTTGAAGCATTACATGTTTTGATGCTATTGTAAATGGTATAGATTTATTCATGTAAATTTCTATTATAGAAAAATATAATTTGTTTTTTATTAATTTTCTTGTATTCTCAAAATGTGCTAAACACATTCATTAGCTCTACTGGCATTTTTTGCAGATCACAGTGAGCTTTCGTATGTAGATGATTTTACTGTGAACATCAAGGGAACAGGCTGCCACGCCTGCTACACTGTGCTTGGAAACTCCCTCAATTAAATATCCAAGTTCAAGTTCATGGCTTACCAGTTGTACCTCCCACCCAGTCTAGAACACAACTCTGCCAAGATATTTGCCAAGAATGCCTCTCCTCCCATGTCCAGTAACATCTTTTTCATGGTTGAGGGTACGTTTGAAGCATGAAAGTTTTAATTTTGATAGTGTAATTTACTATTTTGTCCCTTATGTCTGTTTCATGACAGTTGGCACCTAAAAAATCATGAAGATTTATTGTTCTGTTTCATCTAAGGGTTTTACAGCTTTAGCTCTTGCATTTAGATCTATGATCCATTTTGAGGTAGATTTTGTGTGTGCTGTGAGGTAAAGGTCAAACTTACCTTTTTACACGTAGGTTTATTGGTGTCCTAGCACCATTTGTGAAAGACTATTGTTTCCCCATTTCATTGTCTTGGCACCTTTTTGGAAATCAGTTGATCAATCCATGACCATGAAATGTCTTATTTATGTCTTTATTTATGTGTCCTTTAATTTCTTTAAACAATGTTTTGTAATATTCAGTCTATAAGCCTTATGCTTCTTTTGTGCAAATTCTTAAATGTTTTATTCTTTTTGATGCTATTGTAAATGGAATTGTTTACTTAATATTATTTTGGATTATTTGTTACAAATATACAGAAATAATTTTTGCATATTGACCTTATATTCTCCAACCTAGCTGAACTTAAATAGTTTTTTTGCGTCTTCTATAAGATTTTCTATATACAATATCATGTCATCTGTGAATAGACATAATTCTAGTTCTTTTCCAACCTGAATATATTTTCTTTCTTTTCCTTTTCTAATTGCCCTGGCTAGAACCTCTAGTACAATATTGGGTGGAAGTGGTGAGAACAGAGATTTCTTATCTTATTCCTGATTTTAGGGGGATAAATTTTAGTCTTTCACTATTAACTATTAACTGTGGGTTTTTATCACAAATGTTCTTCATACAGTTGTGAAGGTTTTTTTTTTTAATAATTACTTTATTGTTGTTCAATTACAGTTATTTGCATCCTCTCCCTTCCCCTCCTCCCTCCCCCTCCAAGTTGTGAAAGTTTTTTTCTAGTCTTAGTTTGTGGAGTATTTTTCTTGTGAAAGGGCATAGAATTTTGACAAATTCTTTTTCAGCATGTATTGCAATATTATAAGGTTTGTGACCTGGCCTCAGTTTTATTAAAATGGTGAATTACATATTAATATGGTGAGTTTTTTAATTCCAGGGACAAAACTCACTTGGTCATGGTGTATATCCCTTTTTATTTTTTTTTGCTGGATTTGGTTTGCTAGTATTTTGTTGAAACTGTTTACATCTATTTCCTTGGGGATTTTATTCTGCAGTTTTGTTTCGTTCACGATGTCTTTACCTGGTTTTGGTAGCGATGTGACCCTGGACTGTATAAGCTGATTTGGGAAGTGTTTTCTCCTCCTCTATTTTGGAGATGAATTTATGTCAATTCTTCTCTAAAGGTTGGATAGAATTCACCAATGAAGCCTTCTGTGACTGGCTTATTCGTGGGAAGTTTTCTGATTACTAACCCTCTCTCTTTACTGGTTGTAGGTGGATTCAGATTTTCTTCTTCTTGAGTTAGTTTCATTGCTTTGTGTTTTTCTAGGAATTATTCATTCTAGGTCATCTAATTTGTTTGCATACAATTTGTTCAGAGTACTGCCTTAAAATTCCCCTTTTTTTTCCTATGTGAAATTGTAGTGAACTTCCTACAGACACAAACCTTCCAAATCCCAGCCTTGTGCAGCTCACAGCTTATAGAATTAACGAGCTCACTGCCTCCTGCGCCCGCCCTCAGAGCTGGCCCGCTGGCTGAGAGCTCCGCTTCTACCTCTGGTCTCAGCTCCCACCACGTAAAGCTCTATCGGACTTCTAACCTGCAGTTCCACTCTACCATTTTTTCAATAACATCCACCTTGGCAGCCTCCAGTCCTGCTGAGCCACTTGCCTGGGCAGTCCAAGTTATCTCCCTAGGTACCGATGATTGTTTTTGTCTGTGCTCTGGTTATAACGTCCATTGGTTTAAAGCAATCTATCTTTGCTGAGATTTTTTCCCCTAAGTTCTGTTTTTATGGTGTACGCTTTTGCAGAAAATGAGGTTTTTCAAAGCTACATATATTGCATTATAGTATAAATACCTTTTCTATGTTACTAGAAGTCTTTTTTATTTCTGTCTTCACTTACTGAAATACTAACATACAAAAATAACACAGTGAAGTTCTCACTCTGTTTCTGTGTACTGCCATGGACACTTCAAGAAGGTAAAGCGAGAAATGTAAAAACAAAACAGAAACAAATATTATCTATCTTGCCCTGATTATTTGTACATTAATAGCCCAGGCATTTGCAAGAGGTGCATCACATGTGAAGGAACATATTGAGAATGATCAATTAGAATACATAAAGGGATTTAAAACTTTTGATATAAAGTAATTATGAAGGTTAATTAAAATGTGTCTTTTTCAAACCAACACATTCTACACCTTAAACTTAACAATGTTATATGTGATTTATATTTCAATAAAAAATAAACAAAAGTGTCTTTAAAATGTAATTAGAACTTCTTGTTTGCCATTGCTGAAACATTTAAAATTCCCTCTATTCAACTGATAGTCTGTTATTTTAATCTAGGTCCTGAAGGGATTTCCAACAATGTTTTTGGAGCCACTTAAAGTAGAAGGAAAGTCCTAAGTTTGTGTAGAGACTTTTCCCTCCTGCAATTCATTTTCTTATTGGGTATCAGGTATTATTGATGTAAGTCAATGTTGTTTTTCATGGCATTTCCAAAAGTGAAAATACTAGATTTGGAAAGAGAAACGCTATTCATTATTTAAGCCTATGGCAGGCACAACTTTATAGAAAGCCTCCTTGCCGTCTCCCTATGTGACCTCCCTGCACTCACACTGACACACGTCCATTGTGTATGTGAGCCTTGTTTGCGGTGCACCCGTCTGTGAATTGCGTACGAGTACCAGTACAACCCCTCTGGGACCTTCTTATTAAATAGCGTAAGTACTTGGTTTGCCATTTGTAAATAAGGAATCCTGGATAGTCACAATACTACATTACTTTTAGTATATGATTTATAGTATTCTTTCAAATATGTATATAGACAGCATAATGTATTAAATAGAGCATCTGTGGCAAGTTAATACTATCAAGAGAATAGCTTCTAAATTCTGATTTCTTGTATTTTATTTTGCCTATTCTTTGGGAGTTTTTTTATATAAGTATAATGTTGGTAATAATTAGAAAGGTTGAGGACTCTGGAGATATTTATAGCAAAAAAAAAGGAGACGACTTGGAAGACATATGATCATTGTTTTCAGTATTTTTCAAATAGTCACGTGGAGGAGGAGGCAGACATAATGTTCCCAATGTCTGGATGAAATGCAGGCATGTTGAGGCCAGGATCTCAGTCTTCTTCGTATTTAATTACCTTCAACTGAACAAAACATGCCTTCAGCTCTCAGTGTAAAAGACACTTGATAAATATTACTGTAAGGTAAACCACTCTTTAACCCTGTAGCATAAAGCAAGGTTTAAAGGGAGAGGCATATTTTTATTTAAAAAAGATATTTCTTGCACTTAAAATCAGAGAACAGAATGAGCTGCCATCAGAAGCAGCAATCTCTCCATCACTATGTGTTGAAACTAATGTTGACTAAATCTCATGAGTGTGTTATTGATGACCGTAATATCCTCTCCAGAGCCAAAGAGTTCTCTTACAAAACTGCAGAGATCGTCTTTCCCCAGTGATCTGATAGTTCTACAACAAAAAAGTTTCAGGCTAGAACTTAGGAGCTTGGGAAAATTGCACTAACAGTGATACTGCTTCGGGTAACCCTGAAAAAGCTCCTGGCAAACAGATACGGGAAGAACATACTGAGGCCTTCAGCACTTGTGCTTGGGGCTGGGAAACATGTGGAATGGGGATTTCTGAGACATTGCATTCAAATGCCCAAATCTGACTAAAGCACTGCATGATTCGAAACCAGGAGTTTGTGGTTGGTATCTTTATGTGTGTAGAGTATAAAGATATGCAAAGAATTGCCGATGAGTCATTAAAACTTTGCCTTTTTAATGTCAAATGTAATGACTCACTGTCTTACCTCCTTCAAGTCTTTGCTCAAATGTCTTTTCATCGTGAAGGCCCAGCTGACCATTGTATTTAAACCTGCAGTGCTCTCCCTACTCAGCGTTCTCCTGGTACACCGCATTTGACTTACCTATTTTATTTCATGTCAGCTTCCTTCCGGTATACGCTTCATGAGAACAAGGATTTTCGTGTTTTGTCTACTGTTAGGCCTCTAAGTCATCCTCTGCCCCCACTCCTTTCCACAGCCACCCACTCCCCTTCCAAGGCAAAAGAGATTCTGATGCCTCCTTCCTGAGAAAGCTGGGCCATGCTTTTAAAAAAATTTTTGTACGAATGTTAACCTCTTATATGTATTGCTATTTACCTGGCCCTTTTCACTTAATAAATGCATCTCAGGAATGGTAATAGGAGATTTTGGACCAGCGTGGGGGCTAAAGTAAGTCTCAGACACTTGGATACCTAAAGAAGCAACTGAAGAGGCAAGGCCATGAGGAAATGTTTGCCTATTCTGTGCTTAGGGGTGCTTGATGGGTCTTTGAGAGCTATCTGGGTAGTGCACAATTCCGGAGCAGCAGTGGTGCCCAAAATGCTGAAACATGGGGACAAAAATGGGTGGAGGTAGTAAGGAAAATTGGAGAGGGAAGAAACAAGTTAATCGTCTAATGAGAGCACTCACAGGTGTTCTCTACCTTACCGTTTTAATGCCCCTCGTCATTAGACAGTAAGTTCCCTGGAGATACAGGCTACACCTGCTTTATTCATCATTGTGCCCTGAGTGCCGGGCACACTGCTTGGTACCTGTTAGGGTCTAACAGTTAGACAAATGCTCTTGCCCAGCCTTCGTCGCTCTGCTTAGACAGCATCAGCTTCCCGCTCCTCCTTCCTCCTCCAGCTAAAGCATTTTTCCCCTTTGTGTGGAAAGCTTCCACTGTCCTTTCTTTCGGATGCAGTTTTCTTCTGCCACTGTCGCCCTGGCTCCAGGTCTAGCCTCCATTTCTTCCTGCCAAGAATGAGCAAAAATACGCTCTTTTCACTTCAGGGGTTTTACTGCTAATCATTAAAAACGAACAGTTGGAATATCAAACAAGGAGAAATTGCAACCATTATAAAGGAATTAAGTGCCGTACGTACAACACAAGCCTGATTTCTCCAGCTTATCGCAGCTGGGCTGCTCCTGTTTGCTCTGGTTCCTTAGGCGGAGGCACACCCAGCTGGGGAGGAGAGGAGGAAGCTGCTAGGTTCTCTCCGCGAGAAAGAAGCCAGATGCCGGCGTCAGACTCCTGTTTTCTTATGTCTCTTCATTTTTTGGTTCATTTGGCTTCTCACTCTCCATCCAATTAAAGTGCTTTGGATTAGGCTCTTTTAGATATTTCTGTAATTTATTCTCCTATTAAATACTCAAATGTTCTGAGCAGTCACTTCCACTCTCCTATTCTAACCAAAGCCTTCTCAACGGCAGAGTGGAGAAGACCACTAATGGGCACACACTGATTCTGTGTGTGGTATATAAGTAGCTGAGTATTTGGCTGCCCTGACGGATATACAATAAATGTCCCTTTTAGAAATATTTTAGCATAGAAGCTTATTTTCTCTCATCTTTTTCTCCAAACAGCTGATTATTTCCCCAATTTCCATGCTTCTACATTCATGGAGAGACAAAATCATTGCCTGTAATTCCACATGTCCTATGTAATTATTGCCTGTGATAACCAGGCAATCTTTACGAAGCTATTACTGTACAATTTTCTAATCTCACTTTACAGTGATGAGTATTGCACACTACGGTAATCTGCATAAATGCCCTCTTGATTATATTTGCTGGGTATGAGTTTCAATTTACTGGCATTTAGGTTAAACATTTTATAGTTTTCATTTCATTAGTAGGCTTTTAAAATGTACTTTTATGGGAGAATCTGATATCTGAGTGGGAGGAATAGCCTCATTAATTCTTCCTAAAAATGATCCAAAAGGTGGTAGGTATAATATGACTTTCTCATCAAGATTTAGCCCTGGCTGGTGGTCAGCTGATTGGAGCATCTCCCTGTACACCCAAAGGCTGCGGACTTGATCCCCAGTCAGGGGGAGTATGGGAGGCAGCTCACCAGTGTTTCTCTTTCTCAAATAAATAATTATATATCCTCGGGTGAGGATTACAAAAAAATGATTTAAAGAAGAGATAAGTAGAGAATAAAACATTTTAGGGAATCATATAATAGCCATTCTGCAGCCAGGGCTCTTGAGCCTCTACTCTTTGGGTTGAGTAGTTCTGCACTGAATCACAGGCTTTGGGGAAGGAAACTTCAGAGTCCAGCTCCTCCACTGGCTGGTTCTGGATTCTTTCTTGGCCAAGTACCCACATTTTTTCATTTATTTGCAAGATAAGGACCTAATGATGCCTGTCTTACAAGGTTTGTTTCAGGATTAAGTGGGATAATGCCCTTTATATGTTGACGAGCACAGATTCAGGAGACAGACTTGTGTGGGTTTGAACTGTGCAGCGTGGGAAGGAGACCACACGTATCTATGCCTTTGTTGTTCTGTCTGTAAAATAGGAATAACTATAGTACATAATTAAAGGTCATTGTAAGGATTGAAAGAATGTACTACTGTAAAGTACTTTGGTTCCTGGCATATAATAAGCCCTCAGTTAAAATTAGCTATCATATGGTGTGTGCAAGCATTGTATAAATCCTGGTACACTTTCTCACCTACTATCTGAGATCTGTGCACCAGCTTATATGTTTACCTAATAGAGTTATTTTCTATAGATTTAGTCATATTTTATAATGCAATGCAAGTGGATACATGGTAGGTACAAGAGAGCTTAATTTTGGTGTTTCTCACCATTTATTTATATTTTACTATAACACACACACACACACCTTACCCTTCTTCTTAGTACTGTTTTTTTTTTTTTGAAGGCAGGTGTTACAGCGTTTAGTAACCAAAGTTCTTTGGACAGCGTTTAGTGCTTGGAAGAGTGTCTCGTTAGTAATAAGTACTTATGCTTAATAAATATTTCTCGGGTGTTAAACGGTTACCATTTGAGGGGAGAAGCCCTAAAGAACGTGCTCAGGTTACTACGGCAGGGAGTCAACATCAATCTCAAACATAAGTTTATAAATAGGAATTTGTGGAGAGAAATGGAGTTCAGTGTAAACTCAAATTTGAAATCCAGAGGTGCGGTGACATAATGGAGAGGGTGTGGTTTTGTTGTTTGCCGTGGAGTCCCATAGTCTGGCGCATGATCTCAGGCAAGAAACTCCATGGTGCCTCTGTTTCCCTGCCTGTAGTGTGAAGGCCATATGACCCCTCTATCTGTTTCCCAGTGGCGCTTAAAGTTGTTAAGAGAGATAATATGTAGGAAAGCCCTTTTTAAGCTATAAAATTAATGTACAAATATTAGGATTATTGATATTCTGAGGCAAGCCAATGATTCTGGAGAAGACACTAAATATTGTTCTTGCCAGCTATACATATCAGTAACTCATTTTTTCTAACTGAACTGGTTTTAATCTTGTCTATTAAATTCATTCTGAAAAGTAGAGTAGAATCCACTAGTCCTTTAGAACAACGATTTTCAACTGATATGCTCAAGAATTTTTAAAACATGCAATACCTGACTATTTAGTCAAGGGCACTGACCTCTTTTCCATCAGATTGTCAAATAAAAATAACAACAATAGCAAACACAACTAAGCCAGGGCAATGAATCAAAATTATACCTATTTTTTTTGCCAGATTGGCAAAAAATATATTTTTTGGTGTGCTGCAGAATTTCAGTTATTAGTGTATATGTGCTATGGGATGAAAAAGGTTGAAAATTGCTGCCTTGGAGCAGGATCTATTAGGTGAGTGAATACATAATTCCAAAATCTTACCCTTAGAAAATGAGGGACAGGTGTCATCAATGGAGTTGAAATCTGCAGTAAAGGGCAAGGGCTGAAGACTAGGACTGCTTCCTCTTCTCACATAGTCACCCTAATTCTGTTTCAGCCCTCAGAATGGAAGCTGATGCGCCCCTCCTTTCCCTCTCTGCCTCTATCTGCCTTTTCATTCACATCTCAAACCGTATCTCCAGCTGCAGCCTCATCCACAGTGTAAGCCTAGGGGAGAAGCGGTGAGCATTCCTCCTCCAGCCTTGACAGCAACCATGAAGCAGGTTGCTCTAGGTTCTGATCATAAGGGAGTTAGAAACACTGTGCTTATTTTTAAAGATCAGAATATGTCAGGAGCTCCAAAAAGAAGGACCTGACCATAGGGTCTCAGCTCATTGGTAGCAGAAGTATAGCTGGGAAAACTCTCTCCAAGAATGTTTCGGGATAGACGGAATCAGAGGAGTCACTGAGTTGCAAACCTGATTTCAGACTGAGGCGTCATCTTGGTGCATTGCATTCGTATACCTGAAAACAAGCTGCTTATTGGAACTCAGCAAGGGTGCCCTGGGTTCTGAACCCAGAGACGTTCCTCCGTCACTCATCAGAGACGGAGGGCATTTCTGAGACAATAAGTCATTGCTAAGTCACTGGAAATACTTGGCGGGAGGTGGGTGAGAAGAGAAGATGCTGATGTGTCCTCTCACTAATAGAAAAATGAGGCTATCCTGACTCATTCTCAGGGTGAAGGGCATTTCTCATTGAACAGTTCTCCTGACCATGGCCTCTCACTGAGCATTTGCTATCTTTGCCTATCTCCTCTCAGGCCCGATGGTCAGGAAGTGTAAGACAACTGGCTGAGGTGTGGAGTATGGGCCAGAACTTGGGAAACAGCTTGCAGCTGTGAGCCAGAGCCAGGATCACTATTTCAAAGTGGGAAGCCATGACCTGTGGCATCTGTGACTTGTTAGTTAACACTCCAATACTCTTGGGACGATTAGGGAAGGGGTGAGAGAAACCACTTAGATCCCTGCTGAGTCCCTTGCTCTAAGTAGCTTCCTTGTTCTGGTGGCCCCCACAGAGGGGGGATTCTCCAAAGCCTTGGAAATATGTGCATATGAGATCTAGGCAGGTTCTTCAAGATGAAAGAGATTCAGTTAAACTTCTATGGAAAAGAAAAAGGTTTGTTAATCCTCCATTCATTCTAAGAAAGCACGGACTATGAGCAGTAGGGCTGTTTCTTTAGAGCAGTCAGTCTGAGGATGTGAGCCGACTGCCAGAATGTAAAGGACAAGTGGACAGAGCAGGTAAGGGTTCACACCATGCTTTCTTAACTCTTCCCATAGCTCCTTACTAAGAGATGAGCTTCATGGTTAACTTCTCTGTGTGTCTGTTTTCTTCTTGTGCAAACTGGGTGATGACATCGACTCTCTTCACAGGAAAGCTCTGGGTGAGGATTAACTAAGTAACTAGAGCAAATTGGAAGGGTGATGGAAACGCTTGATAAAATCGCTGATAGATACCTCCCAGCGGGAGAGGCCCTTCCATGCTCCTTTCATCTGGTTCTTACCGGCACCGTGCACCGTCACTGTCCCCACTGCCTCCTCCAGCCTTCCCCTCTGAACCCTCACCTCGGAGGAGCCATGAGCAATTTATTGAAAATGATTCCCTGGTTCTCGCACTAACAGCCGGGGCAGCAAGATTCAGTTTCCTCTGTATGGGCAGAAACTGAGACAGGAATTGGGCCAAGTTGTGGGTGACTCCTCCCTGTTCCCACCCTGAAGAAAGTGGCTTTTCAAAAATATTCCTCCCTGAAGATACAGTTTACAAACTTTCTGGAGAACAATTTAGTAAAATATGCATTAAAAAATTCCTAGAAATGTGCATGACTTTTGATAGGAATTTCATGTTCTTTATCTCCACGCATCTTCTCCTTGACTTTTCTCCACGCCAGCGTGTACTCCCTTTCAGGGGGGATTTAACCAGTTTTGGACCTGGAATTAACAAGGTGCTTTCCCCATCTGCCCACCCAACTGCTGTAGGTCTGACAACCCTTCCGCAGGCTGCTCATTCTCTGGTTATGGGCATGGTCAAGAAAATCTGTGTATTTGCACAGAACCTTGGAAATATGGACGTGAACAGGTTTGAGTGATCAAAGTCCACACTCTTCATTTTCAGATGTGAAATCTGAGACTCGAGCAGACAGGCACTTGCCCAGGAGTCCACTCCTATTCAAGGCCACAGAAGAAACTAGAATGCAGGGCCTATGCAGCTCCTATTTGAGCTTTTCTCTGTTATGGAAGCTTAACAATGTGGGACTTAAAGTAGAGAGAAGTCATGGTAGGGGGACCTTTAAAGAGTAGAAAGAGAAGTCATGTTTGAACTGTGTGTCACGGTATTCCAGAATCCACTATTAGGAATATCTACAGCTTCTTCTGCATGATTTAGAGGGTAGGGCCATCTACCCCAATCATTCAAATTTTACATCTAAGGAGTGTAAATTCCAAAATAAAAGAAAGGAACGTTTCTTACTGGTTACTCAGCTAAGTCTCAATGTATTGTGGGTCCCTAAATTAGATCTTGATCAGGGCATGTGGGCAGGTGGTTACCATCTAAGTGATTTACATACTGTGTTAATTTCGTGTGTCAACTTGCCTGGGTCACAGGTTGCCCAGGCATTGGGCATACATTATCCTGCGTGTGTTTGTGGAGATGTTTCTGGACGAGATTAACATTATATTGGTACACCGAGTAAAGCAGATTGCCCTCCCGGATGGGGCTGACCTCATCCAGTCACGCAGAAACCTAAGTAAAAAAATTTAAGAAGCTGAGTAAGAGGGCGCTTCTCTTGCCTGAGTGCTTTTAGCTAGGACATCCGTCTCTTCTGGCCTATGGACTCAGACTAAAGCACGAGGTCTTCTGGATGCTAAGCCTACCAGCTTCGGACCTGGAACTCAACATCATAGTTAACAGACCAGTGCCTACAACTGTCTTTCCCCAGCCTCGCTAACAGCCTCAGTGACTCCCAAGGTGCTCATCTCAGCACGGGTGGTTGAGGGATAGAGGGAGATTTCAGCTTTGGTGAGATGTTTTCCCATGGTTTGACCTGAGACAAGGAGTGCAGTTTCTTTTCCCAAATCATTCTCTTACACAGACAAGCTTAGGTGTGAACATATGCTGCCCCTATTCTCCAGGCTTGCACTATGTTGTGGAGAGGGCTGAACTTGGAGTAGAAGCCCTGGTTTCCAATCCCGGCCACGAGTGTAAGTGACCGTTTGATAGAAGCTGCCATCCTGAGGTGCCTCGGGGCCAAAATGAAGGGTCTGGTGGTAGTCGCTGGCTTTCACGCTTTATCTTACTAAGTGCAGGGAGTTTCTTAGGAGCCTCCAAGGATCAGGTTGGGATTAGATTCTCTGGACTCCCTAACCTGTACTCAAAGTACCTTAGTATTTGTCTGTTATGGGTTAGGCTTCTGTACACAATTTTGTTTGAGAGCAGGGATTTTGTTGAACTCTAATATTAAGTCACCCCAACAGTCTGAAAAAATGGCTTCAAGTGAAATCAGGGTTCAAGCATCTATTTTTCAGGCCTCTGATCAGTACTGCCTTGTACAAAAAGGGAAAAACTACCACAAAAGGGAACAAAATAAGACACAGGTGCTTTCAGAACTAAAATATCCTGCCAAGGTTGTCTCTGAACCCTTCCTCTCTCTATCAGAGGTGTTGTGGGAGGGCATTTTTTCAGGCACCTACTTCATGATTCTTGTTGCACATTAAAATCTTTAACCTGATCCTTCTGCCTTGCGAGCTGCTCTGGCAACCCAAGTTAGTGACCGTCCAAAGCTTTTACAGCCTTGTTCTAGGAAAGTGGAATTCAGAATAGTAAAAAATGGCAAGAAACGGGAAACTATGCTGGAGAAATTCATTGCCCTAACAAGCAGGGAACAGGTGACTTATTCCCGTTGTACTCAGTTGGGTCAGCTTTGAGCTGAACAGGTTGGTCTTGTATTTTTCCTGGCAGTTCAGCTCTAACCCTAATGCAGACAAGCAAAGGCCAAAGGACCGGTAGACTGAGACAGCCATGCCAACACTTCCAAGGGTCCTGAAACGAACTCAGGCCCTCTGAGTCCCTCGGGACAATGATGACCAGGAGCCTGTTAGAGCTGCTGAGGACTTTCACCAATAAGAACAGACCACCCCACAGTCCTTCTGGATCCAAACTGGGCTAAGCTCAAACCTCCTTCAACCCCTGGGTTTATAAGTAATTCCCCTTCTATCTCTTCCAAACCCTGTGGAAACCTAGGCATCATTTATTATTGGAAAGGACAGTTCTATCACAGGAGAAGGATGAGAAGAACAACCCTTACAAAAGAGCCTGGGTGGGCTCCTGGAACAGATGAACTAAGATCAATCGTATGGTCCTTAGCAAATTAAAACATCTATTTGAAGAAAGCATCTGAATAAAACTCTGCTTTATTGGCTCTATTTTTTATAGTGTATTTCTATAGAAAATATGTTATATGAAAGGTGGATTTTGCTTTACAAAAGCAGATGTGAAGGGAAAGTTTTTTCAAAGTGCACAAATTACAATCCATTTATGTTTACTCGAATTTTTTGAATTCGACACTCTTTTCAGTGACTCTTTTCTCGCTTTTGCCTTTCATCCAAACCATTGCGTTTGTTACACAGTGGGAGCACTTTGCCTGATGTTTATTCTTTGGTAGACTTGCTGGTAGTTCGAACTCTCAGCAAGCAGGAAAACGGTATCGGAGCACAGGCACTGAAAACCGCATGAAACTTACAGAAATAGCTGCAAATTCTCTAACCTTGACCCTTACATGCATACCCAAGTTTCCCTGTTTACTTCAATCTCCTCTACCTTTTTTTTTCTTTTCATTTTTTTTCTCATACCCTCCTTCAACCTTCATCCTCACTAAGTTCAAATCCCTCCTTGCAATCCATGGATTTCGCAGCCAATCTATTAAAATAGTTCTCCCTAATGAAAACTATGGCTGGACAAGCTAACGGGCGAATTCAAGATAGCCTTTTGTATACAAACCTCATTTTTTAGTTTCCGTCTCTGCAGGTTACTGTGTAGTCAGCCCTGCAGCAGAGTGACTACACTGTGATCTCTAACTGGGCAAGGATCAGAATGATGATATGTACTCTGGACACTTTGCAGTAAGTTGCTAAAATATGGGCAGAGTGTCATGGTGAGGGCTCTAGAATCAGCCAGCTGGGCATTACTTAATGACTATCGGTTACCAACTGTATAACCCTTTGGTTAGTTATTTATCCACTGTAAGCCTCATATCCATCCCCTGGGAAAGTATATAATACCTACCTTTGTGTTGTCATGGGTACTACATGGCCTTAGTGACCTAATGTGTTAAGCATGGTGTCAGACCCTAAAAAGACTTTGATAATGTTCTTCTTCCTCCCTCCCTCCCTTTCTCTTCTTTCTTTCCTCCCTTCCTTCCTTCCTTCCTCCTTTCCACCACTTCATGAGGGCCTATCTGAGAGTATTAACAGGATGGACATCTAAGCCAGTGGTTCCCAAGGGTAGCCTCACCACCACCAGTAGCAGCGTCCCCTGGGAACGCGTTAGAAGTACAGACCTCCTAAATCAGAAATGCTGGGGTTGGGGCCCAGCTATCTGTCTTTAAACAAGCCTTCCAGATGATTCTGAATCTGAATGTTCTGGTGTGAGGTTCTAAGTGATGCAAGTGAATCTCTGCCTCCAGTTAAGGTGAAAAAGGAAAGGCTGTGGCTTATACTGCCGTTGGGCAGTATGACAGGATGTAGAAACACATTAAAATTACTAGAGAAGCACCGTCTTGAGCAGCTCAGTCTGTTCGGGGTGTGCCTTCTACTCAAGATGTAAATAAGGGTCAGAAAAACAGCACTAGAAACAGCTGCTCCATAATTATTTAGTCATTCTCAGGTAACTAAACAGCATGAGAACGTTGACCGAATGCACTCTTGGGTAATTGGCCGTAGAAGCGTGAACTCTTCCCAATTCAACAAATATTGGAATACAACTTGCAAGTATTTTGAGTAACTGGGAGCAGCTAAATACATGACCTCTCATTGTCGTCCTTCAGAGATGTATTTCTTGGTCTTTCTGGAGAATATTATAGAATGAAATGTGCAGTACATTGTGGATAAGACCTGGGAGGAGACCTGCCCAGTGTCATAGCAACCACAACAATATTAGCATACACTCGAATTCCCAGGAGACGCCATGCAGTTGTTTGCAGTTCAGTGGTTACAGAGAGCATTTTGGTGGATGCACTGCCTCGCACATCTCCCCACCTGATATATGGACATTGTCTTTTTTAACTGAGCTTCGTTTCTTGGTCTTTTAGAGAAAAACCTATTAGGATATTATCAAGATTTGTTCTAGCCATAGGGAAAATACTATTCATTCTTTAGTTGAAGAGTTATTATTATTTTTTTTTGCTAAAATATTTTTTGGAGTTCTGATGTCATTCTTCCTTAGGATTTTTGTGTGTGTGTATCATTGTAATATTTCCCTATTGTAATTAGGAAAGTATATTTACCACAATATTTGTTGTTAGTCATTCATGTGTTTTCTATTCACCTTTTCCAAATCAACTCGATTGTACTTATCTTGAAAAAACAAAATAATAGCTTTAAAATGAATCTTAATTTCACATTAACCAAAAACAGTATAAGAGTTACAGGAAAATGAGAAAATGCCTCCATTTTGAAAGTTAAAACTCGATACTAAGTATTATAAAGCATTTATAAAACAATAATATTTGCTTCTAATGCTCAACAATATTGCAGTTATTGGATCTCAGTGAGAAATTTACAGAGTACTTCAAGGCTAATTAAATTCTTCTAGACTAGTGTTTTCAACAAAAATGTGCAAGTCACATATATAATTTAAAATTGTAATAGCCAAATTATAGAAAGTTCAAGAGAAACAAGTGAAATTAATTTTAGTAATATATTCAAAATATTGTCACTTCAAAATGTAATCAATACTAAAAAAATCAATGAGGAACTTTATATCCTTTTTCACATGCAGTCTATGAAATCCATTATGTATTTTACACTTGCAATATACCTCACTTCGGACTAGCCCAATTTCAAGTTTTCAACAGCCACCTGTGACCATTGGACAAGGCATTTTTAGACTTAGGAAAAGGATAAGTCTATAAGATATCTTTTTAAATAAAGTTCCCCCAAATATAACAGATTATCAGATGGAAATATGTATAAAAGAGTGAGGATTTAAAAAATGTGCATTGAATGTAAAGCTGTTGATTTGTCAATAATTATAAATATTGAGGACCAGTGTTTCCTATTACTCTAAAACTTGTCTTAAAAAACAGCATTGCGGTTCAGTTGACAAGTATAGATATTTGAAGGTGAAGTGATTTTGTACCACTCACGTTTAAATTTGATGAGCTTTATCAAGCACCAAATATCCTTGATTTGGGGACACACTATTCACATTTCAAAATTTTTGAATACAGAACACATCTTGTGACTCATGTATGCATTTCATGTGGTTTTAGTCCTTTCCCTGAAATTGTGTTATGTCCTTCTCAACACAGAACGAGTTGTCAGACATTGCCTGGTTAATGTTTTTTGAGAGTGTTTCAGCACTTGAGAGATGAATTTCTTAGAGTTTTTATTAAGGATAAGAGTTTAAAAGTGGGACTGTGCAAATAGTAAACAGTGAAGTTAAAGCATTTGCTTTCCATAAGCAAAGGTGAAGGAGACAAAGGACATCTTTCTGGTCCAGCTCCATTTCACCCACAGGGATAAAAATCTATAAGACCTTATGATACTTGACCTTGTTAATGTCTACATTCTAGTCTGCAGAAGCTGCTGGAGGTGGGCTTCCCATTTGTATGGTACGGGAGCTAGTGATCTCTGAATGGTGACTCTATTGTCTAAAACAGCCACCCCGACAATGGCTAATACATTATGTTTTGTATACCACTGTTGTCTTTCAAGAGTTATCAACGGTGGCTTGCTACATTCATTTAAAAATAGAACTAGACCTCCAGTCAATTTGTCCTATTGTACCAAATCCTTAAATACCCTTTAGGCAAGGGAGATAAAGAAATCTAGGAAAAATATTATTGGGCAGAAGACAAAGTTTATAGCTCATTCTAAGTATAGTTGAATTACTTACAACTATTTATATTTTGTGGTAACAGTCAGACTGTTATTTTTACACAAGTCACATTTGTCTTTTGGAAACTTCAAAACATTTTTAAAAAGCCAATTCCAATAATCACATGCCAAGGTAAATAAGAGGTTAAAATAACCACAACATAAAGCTTGGCTACAATACCTCATCAGAACACAAGTATTTGTATTTATTATTTGACAGGAGTGTAAACAGACATTGTATATCTCTCTCCGCAGTCTAGGAAATCAGTGGTGTAAATCCTCATTGTCCCTTCCTACCCTGTTAATAGTGAGCTGCTTCTATGTCACTAGCCCTTGTAAACAGATGGAAACACTACAGAACCACAGGGATGGTCCTCAAAGTCAATGCTGCCAGAGAGCCCATTGTCTGATTCTGGTGACTTCCCACCAGAAGGTCATCTCTTACTAGGGCCAGGGTCTGGAGCCGATGCTCCTGTGTTTCTGTCCAGCTCGCAGGAGGCATGCAGAGAACTTCAGTGTGACACTCCTCTGAAGAGGCAAGGGGCCCGCGGCTACCTGTGGGGTGGGCCTTGTGCTCTTGGGTTTAAGGGACGTTGTGAATCCACTTCCATCAGGAAGAAAGGGGTTGTTTTTCGTATTGTTCTCTTTGTTCAACATTTTATTTTGATGTTTCGAGAGAAAGAAAACCTTGAAAAACTTTCTTATTTGTATTTCCTCTGTAAGATCCTGCACAGTTTCCACTACCGGACTTTGCCAGGGGACTCACCCAGAATTGCTGTGAAGAGGTGGTGGGCGTGTTCAGCCACAGCTTCAATATCAAAACGACCTCTAGCTTGGCCTTCTGTTCTTTAGTTCCTGTGCTTGATTGATGGATAGGTGGCCCCCAACTGAAAATTGGATTGATGGCATGCAGCAATTTGTCCAGTTTTAACCCACATCTTTTGAATAGATTTTGTGAAATGCAATGGTTTTTCCACACCAAACCAGACCTGTTTAAATCCTTTACCAGAGACCCCACAATTGATAGAGAGGGACAATTCATATTTTGAGGAGTAAGATAGGAAAGGGACCAAATATGAGATGCTCAAAAGTTGACTCCCTGGTCAGTGGATCAGCAAGTGAAAAACATTGACTGTGCAACAGTGGCCAAAATGCAGAAAAATAAAGCTTTCACACGTCCACTTCTGGCAGAGCATTTGCAGGTTCTGGCTGAAGTCTGCCCCTGTCTTAGCCTGGAGCTTCTATCTTTACAGTGGAGGTAATTGCCGGCAGTGAGAGCTGACAGGCGTACCGCATGATGAGTGAGGTCATGTTAGTAAAACCCTTGGAAAGAAAAGCAATGTGAAACAGCAGGGCTATTACCGTTCCAAGATTATTTTATAAAAGTGAACCTTAAGTTCAGAGTGATGATTAACAAGCTATTAGAGCCAAGTTATTGATTTCTCTATCTTTAGAGTAGCTAATGCAGTGCGCACCAATGGGCCACGAGCCTGAAGTTTTCCTTCTTCCTGCGCGTCTGTGCTCAGTGATGGCCCTTTCCGTGGGAAAACGCAAATCATTTAACATGGGCAGTGGGTCGTCTTTATCATGCATGTGCTAGGAGAGAGGAAAATCACCTAAATGGACTTTGTGTTTGATTAATGTTTGCTGAGAACAATGGTTAACACAGATACATAGAAAAATCAAAATGTAAATAGTAGAAAGAAACAAGTAAGGCATTACTCCAAAGTCCGTTGCTCTGAAGAAGCTGGTGTTGGTGTTCTCTGTATGCTGTACACACACATGTCTATGGTCACATTAAGCATGTTTCATGGCTTATTCTTTGCTTCTTATCCTACTCTTTACAAATAACAATATCACTGATGGTTTCTCAGGTCAATTAACACAGATTTCACAATTGTTTTTATCTGCAAACTATTTCACGGAAGACATATACTGTTCGTTAAACCATTTAACCGTTCTCCTGATGATGGACAAAGAGGGTGTTTACAACCTTTTCGTTCTCATAGACAATGCTCTGATGAATCTCATGATCTTTTGACCACTTTTCTCTCTTTGATAAATCCCTGGAAGGAGTTTTGTTGAATCAAAAGGCTTGGAGATTTTGTAGCTTTAAACATACTGCTCACCTACCACCGGAAGGGTCATACCAGATTATTTTCTTCCTGCGCTGCAACAGAGTGCCTGACTTCCCCCAACCTTGCCAACGCTGGGCAATGTCAATGTTTTTGATCTGACAAACTGATAGGGAAATGAAATGTCTAATGATTTTTATATTACATTCTAGCCATGCCACATCAGACTCTAACTGAATACAGTTGTTATGTGTCAGGGGACCTGGTTTAACTCATAGCACACTGTTTGAATCTGTTTAATAACCAACTATGATATAATGAGACTTTCCTGTAGTTTTGAAAAAGAAGCCAAACATTCACATGGTTTGAATTACTCTCTCATTTACACTCCCAATGTGCTATATCATCTGGGAAGCCCTTTGGAGATGCCCCAAATAACCCACTACAAGCTGTCAGCTGCACTCCCCACGAAAGAGAGAGACTGTTCTGGCCCAATAGCCATGCTCAAGAAAGGTATCTTTAGCCCTGGCTGGTGTAGCTCAGTGGATTGAGTGTGGGCTGCGAACCAAAGGGTCGCCGGTTCGATTCCCAGTCAGGGTACATGCCTGGGTTGCAGGCCAGGTCCCCTGTGGGGATCACATGAGAGGCAACCACACATTGATGTTTCTCTCCCTCTCCTCTCTTTCTCCCTCCCTTCCCTTCAGTCTAAAAATAAATAAATGCAATCTAAAAAAAAAAAGAAAAGAAAAAGAAAGAAAAGCATCTTGGAAAAAGTACTACTCTACAATGAGATTGTTCCATTGGGTGGCCTATGGCATTTGATTCACCAGGAAGTGTTAATCCCTTTGCCTTCAGTAATAATATTTTCACAGTTTTGACATGTTTTGAAGGTTATTGTGTCCAAGACAGGTAATTGAGGAAACCTCACACTTCATCAGAAACATTTTATCTTTATTACACAGCTACACACAAGGCAACACATTTCTCTTTTCCCTGACAGATTATACCAAGATTTACAAGTCCTGGTCGATACAAAGGCAAACACATGTGTGGGCAAAGTTTCAAATAAGTCAAAGCGATGGGGTCAGCATCACCCTAATACAAAAGTCAGGACTATCCCCTCTTCTGCCCAGACTCCAACTCTTGAACACACACAAACACATGCACATACAACAGTGTTTTTCATTTTCCTTTTTTAAACGTTGTTTTCAAATATTTGCTTTGGATTCTGGTTTCCATGAAGACACCCATGGCTGATTTGCTGCGAATTACCTCTGGCAAGTTGATCTGCTCAAAGTTTTTGACTGTTGTCAACTAATTAATTTTGAACTCTGCGATAACATATTTTCTTCAAATTCCTCTCAGATAGTTTGCATTCTATGTATATTACAGATAGAAAAATGAGGACTGAGAAAGTTATTTTGAGCCAGCATTTGGAAACCCGGCAACTGGAATTCTAGAAGTGGATTCTTCTGCCTGCTTGCTAAGCCCTCTTTCTAGATAACCACCCAGGAGCTGCTCTGGTATATGTAGTTGGCTTGGTTCATTGGGTCTGGGAGGGAACACCCATATGCCGTATTTTAGATTTCTCGAACTTTTTCTGTGGCTATGAGTGAGCACTGTGATCTCCAGTCTATTCCTTAAGCTTCTGTGTCCCTTGTTTTCCCCTCATTTCCTCATTTGTGACACCCACGATATCTTACGCCGGTTTTACAGTGAAGGACCAGTGTGAGCAGGGCAGATGAAGGGCACTTGTCCTGGGCTTCTAGAGCAGGGAGACAGGTCCCAGGCCATCAGGAGGCATTGAATCATTATTAGCACTTCACAGGTGCCACGCTCCTCCCTCTGGCCCATGGCTCCACATCCTTCACTATGGCTCCCCAAAATATCTTCCTCTTGAATGCTAATTATAGGTGCTCTTTTCAGGGTTTAATTAGATAAAAACCACTGATCCTCAATTCTGTGGTATAGAATCAGGAAAATCTGGTAAATCAGGAATATCTGATAAATGAAGATCCAAAGGAAACCTTATAATTTGGGTGCAGAGAGTATGTTAGGGTGAGTCAGGAGACTGGGTTTAAATCCCAGATTTACCTCTTACCGGCTGCAGAATCATGGGTGATTCAGTCCAAGTATCTGGGCATTAGTTTCCTCATCTGTGAGATGCAGTGAAGATGAGGTCACATACAATTAGCCTTGGCATACCATTTGGCACATTGTAGGTACTCATTTAAAAGTGCTATTGTTATGACTTAAGCCCTCCATGGCTTTATATTTCTATGATTTACTATATATCAGTAGCAATTCTCTAGCCCATCTTGGCTAGACAGGTACCACTGAATATGAAGGAGGTTAAATGGAAAGAAAGAAAATGGTTAAAGAAAATGGTTAAAAAGAATAGTTAAATGCATCTCTTTTGGGTGGCATTTGCATCAGTTGCCAATGTCCATAAAGCAAGAGTCTTGGGGCAGGAGAAGTTGGGATAACTGATTTCTTAATAGCTTAGCAGAGTCCTTTTTAGAAAGTAGGAATTATCTCCCCATATTGATTATTTCAGTTTTACTGAGATATAATTGGCATACACACTGTAGAAGTTTAAGGTGTACAGCCTAATGACTTGACTTATATAGTATATTGCAAAATAAGTTTAGCTAACATTCATCTTATGTAGAATAAGAAAAAAAGAGAGAAGGGAAAAAGAAAAATAATTGGTTTTTCCCTTTGTGCTGAGAACTTTTAGGATTTACTCTCTTAACAACATTTAAATATACCGTGTTGAATTTTTTCATTTCCTAAATTGGTCTGGGGGCACATGTGAAGGCCATGAGTGAATGTGATTTCACCACAATGAGAATCGGATTTGCAAATGAGTATGGCGTAGGCAGGGTATCTGTTTGTTTGACTTAGATCAGGAGACAATAAATTTCAGCCCACAGGTCAAAACCACTGCTCTCCAATCTGCTTTTGTAAATAAAGTTTTATTGAAACACAGTTATTTACAATCATGGCTGCTTTCACACTACCACCACAGAGTTGTTAATTGCAACAGAGACCATATTGTCCTCAAAACTGAGAATATACACTAATTGCCCTTTTACAGAAAAATAAAATTGTCAACCCTTGATTCAAAATATAATAGCTTTGTTTCTTACTGAATAGGTAGCAGCTAGAACCAGCACATAGTTTATACTAACTGAAAGCACATAATAGAAAGGCTGGAGACTTACGGAAAAGTGTATATGAATCCACTTATTTGAAATAGGAGGAAGAATTCCCCAGGCATCATCGTTCTTGTGAGGATACATAGACACAGGTAGGACCCAGAAGAGAGAAGATGAAAATAAAGTCTCCTCTCTGAGACACAGTTTCTCTGGCTGGGTTACACTTCATAAAGTCTAAGGAAAATCTCATCACAGGTGTAAGGAAACAGGAGTATGATTCTATATAACACTCAGAGATACATATAATAAAGGTATTTTCAGCAAGCAAATATCTAATAAATAATAACAATAAGAATTTATGCCGTATGGACAGGATCTGTTTTGAAGCCCAGACCAAATGGACCACGCAGCAAGAAATGAAAGGTCCATTTAGGTGACGTCATTCAGGAGCAAAGCTTATGAAATAACAACTCGACAGCTACCCAAGGAAGAAACAGGAGAGAATGTTCATCAGTGACCATAGGTTTTGCACTCTACCTGCATGGAGTTTTAGGGTTCGAGTGATGGTGGGTGTGTGCTTATGTGCAAACTGCGAAAGAAAAAAGACCTAGATCCATCTTTATCAGAAATAGAGAAAAAAATAATTCAAATATTTGGAACTCTTCTGACACAAAGTATTGTGTAATTCATAGACAGTTTTTGCGATTGTTTCCATTTATAGTATTTCCAGAATATAGGACTCACTAGCTACCCTTGTGTACAACAACAAAAGAATTGCTCTGTGGGTGTGTTTATTTGTGGGCTAAGTCCTGAACATACCCTGGAGGATGTTTAAGTTCAGGAAAATGATGAATTGATGAATTACGTACACGGAAAATGTGATCTGGGGCCCTTCTCTCTCCGATCACCACCCCCAGCGCCACACGCCACACGCACACACTGCCTTCCCTAGGTGTGACATTGGCCACACTGCCTCCTCGGCACACAGAGCCCATGCCCAGGATAAGCTTTTCTTTCAAGCGCCTATCGGGCTTTCAACATGTGCTTTGAAGAGATAGTGACATTGCTATGCTCTGAAATACACTGTAATGTCAGCACCGCAGCAGCAAGTGGAAGATTCGGCTTTTCTGATAATGATCAGGTTGCTGTTTCCTGTCGTGAAGACGAAAGTTGAGCAAATGCGAAGGTCATCTGTGTTTATATTAACAACGCAAGAGTTACACTCCATTTTCGCAACAACCTCAAGTCATTATTTATCCACTTATCCTTTTTTTTTTAATCATCCTTTGAACTGCCTACATTTGCTTATGGTGATATTTCTAAGTCTGTAAACAGCCCAAGTGTAGCTGTTCTCTTTCTTAAATAGAGTCTTAGGTCATTTTATTATCCACCATTGTAAGTCATAGGAATTCACCCATCTGTTGTCCTTTCACATCTGGGGTAACTTTAACTCTTTAAGCTTGTAGAAAAACTGGAAAAGCCATTATGAGTGAGTTTGTTTCTTTTTCCTACCACATTGCTTTCTAATATGTCTTTTTCCCTGAAAAAATCACGAGGAAATTTTTAAATATTTGTTTCTTTGGAAGTGGCGTTAAATAAGATGACTTCTCCCCTTCCGCTTGATGGTTTTCCCTGGAATCAGAGACACTCGGAGTCTCTTCTTACCAACCCAAAAAAACTTTTAAAGATGGAAAGTCATAGAGACTTCAAGGTCGCCCTGCAAGTGGCAGTGGGCAGCTCTCCGTAACAGTGGAGGTGTGAGTGGGGCAAAAGGCGGTTTAACACCAACAGTCTCGTCAATTTGCAAGTCATTACTTTAGCTTTTATAACCTACATGATTCCATTTTCTTGCCTGTGCCTTTTAGGAGTAACAACACATTGGTAGACCTGTTTTCAATTCATTTGACTATTTTTAATTTAATAGTTCCTTCAGCAATGAAAGAAAAATGAGCAATCAGGTTTGAATCAAGTGTTGAGCGAATCACCATTTATCAACAGATTATAAAATAGTTCTAATATGTGAGACAGAATAAGCTCTTTTTCAGTCATCAATTGGGGACAGATGCTCAACATCAAGGAAATTGACAAATATTTAATTACTGATGTTGAGTAGCTTATAAACACAATGCGAACAGAGGCAGTTTCAACCACATAATTATTTTGTTCCAAGTTGTTATATGTTTCAGCTGGAATAGACTAGACTGTTCTGTGTTAACAAACAACCCCCAGACCTTGCCAGTGTACAATAACCAAGTTCTATTTTTCAAATGCACTGCCTGCCCCGTGAATGTTAGCAGAGGGCTCTGCTCCACATCATTCTCTCTACAGGACCCACAGTAATGGAGGAGCCTCTTTTAATTTTCATGTTCGTTATAGCGAAGGCAAAGGTGAACCACAAGCTATGTCTTAAGCTTCTACCTAGATATCACGCAAGTCCCTTCCACCAGCACCCCCGTGTCCATTTTAGTAAGAGAGCAAGTCAATCCAAGTCTGACTTCAGTGTCTGGGGAAATATAATTCCACCCCCCACCCCCAGGGGGAAAGCTGATAGAAGTTTACAGTAATAAAATATACCACTCTATCAATCCCCACTACCATTGATTTATTTGAGTGACTTTTTTTTTTCTTATAGATCCCTTTTAAAACATCAGATTGAAAATAGTGCTTATGGAAATCAACTTCGCTAGTTCTAAAGCAGAGGTTTTATTGTTGGGATATTTTGCCTGACCTTGTTAGCAGATTTCAACCATAGGTTTAAATGGAACGATCACCACTGGTAGAACTAACTGCAGGTTTTCCTGCTGAAGGGTGTCACACTTACATGGACCAAAGCTGCCTCCCGCTCTGTCACATGCTGGTTTCTTCTAGCAACTTACTAAAACTAAGTACAAAGTGCTGAGGTGTCCCTGTTGAGCAGGTCAGCAGCATCTGTGCTTATGACAGCCCCCTGGCAATTCTTGATGATTGGATCACTTCCTCATGGAAACCCAGCTTTTATTTCAGCAACAGTAATGGGTTGTCCTGGACCCCTGACCTCACCTGAAGATATCTTTATGTTGGATCCGCCCTTTCTCTGGGGTAGTTTGTTCAAGACTTAGAGAAATTTCTACAGCTCTCTCATGCCAGGTAAGTTGTTTGTTTTTGTTTTGCTTTTGGGATAGGACCTAGTCATATTTTGTCCACTATTGCAAAGCATGGATTAGTATTACACACGGAAGCCTGTGTATTCCTCCTGCAGAGTTGAGGTTTTCGTAATTGATCATGAGCTGCATCGACACCAGGGTGTGGCCTTATGCAAGTCAACCTAGTAACGTTGGACCTTGGTGATTGGAGGGTGGGAGCGGAATGAAATGTGGTTTTCTTAAGGCAACTAAATAACAGGCTGTATGTTTTACAATTTGAATGGGATTAAGCGATATACAAGGAGAGTTACCCAGCGTTTCTCTTCTCTTTGTTTTGTAGAATGATGAGAACCAAACAGGGAAATTGGCCAGAAGAAATAATAGCTTCAGTCTTGGTAAAGGGGAGCAAAGTGAGAAGGTAAGTGTTTCGAGACTCTGGCTTCTTCGGACCAAGTCTTTGCCTCATCCCACACAATCGCAGCCTCCATTTACCCCTTTGGCCCAAACACTAGGAAGCCTTCGCCCACGGGCAGTGTTTCCCTTGCCATATGCCGATTACTAATGCCAGTAAAATACCTAGGTGCTTTGGCAGTAATTTATGTAAATACGTGTGTTTCTAATTACAGGGAAATTGTTAGAACACGACTTGGACTAGAGATACACAGTTATTAATCCAGAAAGAAATAATGCTTTGTTTTCCAACAGAAGAAAACAAGAACTTCATTTTAATCATTTTTTCCCTTTCTCTCTCCTTTTGTTTGTTTATCATAAACTGGCAATACCAGAGGTTCTTGCAAACACTGTGGCCATCTCTTCTCAGACTGGACATCCTACATCTGTTACCTGCTTTTCCACCCACCCGTTTCCTCGCTACAAGTGCATGTCCAGAATTCTGTGTCCTTCACCATGTTGTTCTCTTCCATGTTATACACCATGTACATTTTTAAAGAATAAATGTAAATTAATTAAAGTTGTTCTTTTAAAATATATATCTATATAGTGTATTGCATAGATTTTTGCTTTTTCTAAGTCTTTTCTTGCAGGTCAAAGGGTTAAACCTAAAAGTGATACGTGTGTGTGGAAGCTGAATGCACTAGAGGTTCAAACACACAAGGGAGTTGTTCAGGAAAATTGCACAGTCCTGTTCTTGACTGTGCTATCATAATTTGCATTATTAAATCAGTGTGTCTCCAGCCTTAGGTCCGTGCTACTATTATTGCTGGTAGATTTTACAGTTTAATCTTGATTTATTCAGTGAACCACACAAAATCACCTGAGGCCAGCATCCCAGTCCACAGGAGTTCCCTTTCAAGTATTGAGAGTCTCACTTTCCTGCAAGATCCCCTTAAGAATTCTCAATCTCTGGCATATAGGATGATTTCTGCTCATCAATGAAGCAGGGACTGTGTGTAATATTCCCTTTGCTTCACCACATCCAAGGAAGGAGAGAATCTGGTAACATATCTATGAGTGGCAATTAATGATCTGTTCTGCTTTCTCCTACAACAAATCTGGCAAACTGTTTAAGAACACATGTGCAGAGCCTGGGCAAGTGGTGGGAGCGTGGAGGCACTGGGGGAGGTTAGAGACAGGCGAATAGCGCATCTGCCATAGAAGCATTGTCACTGAAACTCCAGTCTGAGCTACGTCCCAATGATCTAAGGCATTTTTACGGTATCTGGTGATCTGCACATGTCATATGATGTTCATCGCTGAAAACAGGGACTGAGCTTTTCTTTTTGTGTAAATGGTGAGTAAGCGGCAACACAGCTACGAGGCGCTCACAAAAGCAGGCAGAAGTTTCCTAGAAAACGCACCATTTGCTACAGTAAAAATGCCCAGTCTAATTGGATCTTGTGTTACGCTGCAATATTTTTTTTTTCTTTTTGGAACTTCAGAAATACTTTTCCAAAGTTTGTTAGTTCAAATGTCAGTCAACATTCATTTATTCAGCATTTATTTACCAAAAAGGCACCAGGGATATGGAGATCAGTAAGAAAGACGTGGGCCCTGCCCTCCAGTAACTCACAGTTTAGAGACATCTCCATGCTGGAAATGACTAGCATTTACTGGTCTCTCCTCACGTATAGTACCTCATTTAATTTTTTAAAAGATTTTATTTATTTATTTGTAGAGAGAGGGGAAGGGAAGGAGAAAGAGGGAGAGAAACATCAATGTGTGTTTGCCCCTCGAGCGCCCCCTACTAGGGATCTGGCCCGCAAGCCAGGCATATGCCCTGACTGGGAATCGAACCAGCAAACTTTTTGGTTCACAAGTACTCAATCAACTGAGCCATACCAGCTAGGGCTCAAGTATGTTACCTCATTTAATTTTCAAAATTAGTGAATATTGTAACATATACACACACACAAATGCTGAATGTAAAGCTCAAAGAAATTAAATATCTTGCCCATGGTCACAAAATGAGTTACCTCAACAGAATTGTGATTTAAGCCCAGATTTCTCCAACTCTAGAGCCTGTGCTCTTTTTGCTTCTATTTTATATCAAGCTAACTGTGTAATACATAAAGTCACTCAGGAAACATGACTGAATGTTTATGATGACAGATGGCACATTGTCTGCTTAGCAAATAGACATCAGAGCCCTGGAGTAGAGCTCCCAACTTTCACTAGGATTTGTCCTAATCCCCTCTTACTGATAATCAAGAATCCGTATGTTCTGGCCTGGGATTTATTCTCCAGATTCCCAGAACACCCATGCCCCAACCCGCCCTCACACAATAGCCCATGTATCCCTTTGCATTATTGGTGACTTTGTGCATATTTACCAAAACGGTCATGCTTCTTACTAGTCCTCAAAAGACCAGAACTCATGGGACAGTTAATATTCTCAGAGTTCCCCAGAAATACCTGTTTCCAAGGTCAGAGCCAATCTTCGAATGGGTATCTCCATATCCCTGAGTCTAGGCTGATTTTGCATTTCCTTAGACCATCTATCAATTTCTCAGATTGTTTATATGTATCAATTCTTTTATTTAGAAAAAGAAAAAAAAACTTGACTAGGTGATTTGTTATCCATTTTTGCTCTGATTACTGTCATAAACCTAAATGTCCGAACTTTGTCCATGGACGTGGTGTTTTCCTTATAGGATGGTTAAGTGGGTTAAAATGAGATAAGAAATGCCACAAGTACCTGGAAGGTGTTATTTCACAAATGGTAAATGTTACTATTGATTGGCTTAATGTGTTGCCCTTCCCAGGAACATCTGTGTTTTAATAAAAAATAAGTAACCAAACCCAGGTTAAAACTGCGGATTTCTAGTTGCAGAATTGTTCTCTTCCGTTATCTGGTGGGAAATATAGCTATATTTTGGCAGGATGTAGGTGAGGAAGTGGAGCTGCTTGTAATACACCTGGTACAAGGTTCATCATTCAGGGTCCCAGGGCCTGTCTCTGCTAGATAGTGGCAGAAAATTCAAGGATTAAAGAATAGAAATAACAACAAATTACATCTATTGAGAGCTCATTATGCGCTAAACAGGTTCTAAGCTTATTTTAATTTATTAACTCATTCAATCCTCTAAACAACCTTATAATGTAGGTATCATTAACTATCCTCATTTTACAAATAAGGGAGAGCCTAAGGAATGTTACGTAATTTGTTCAAAACCTCTTAGTCAAAAGGTCGCTGAAGGATTGGGTCAGATATTTCCTGACACCAAAGTCGGTGCGTTTCACACTGTATCTCACTATATTTAAAATCACAGCAAAGCCTGCTATCTGCTCCTTCTGGGTAGACCCTGAATATTCTTGGCAAATTCTGTTGAGAGAGAAGAGGTACTTTTAAGTCATGGTCAATTAAACAATGATTAAATACAACGTCCGGATCTAGGCCAAAGGGAAATGAGAACAGTGGGCCGACTGTGTTGTGGGGGAACATATCTGTCATATTTGCGGTCACGGTCCACAGTGTTGCCTACACTCCTGAGTGGAAGCTAGGAGGGGCGGCCAGAGCAGGATTTGTCGCACACGGCAGGCACGGTGGGCTCCCAGCGCGGTATCACCTGGGACAGCCGCGGCGCAGGGGAGTGAAAATCCCTTCCGGTGGGCCAAGCCCGTTTGTTCTCCATCATCTTCAACTGAGGACCAGGCCACACCTCGTTAATGGAAGGGACCTGTGAGGGGGCATCAGGGAAATGTCAGGATGGAAGAGAAATGTAAGACTCTAAAGCCTGTTTCAGCTCACACCCCACCCCCTGCAATTAGGAAAGAGGTGATAAGGGCCCAAAAGGGCAGAAGAGAGATTATAGATTTAGGCAATTCTTACCAGGCTCAGGGGGAAGCGAGATATGTCCGGTAGCAGAGCCATGGAAACTGTTACAAATGGAGCTAATTGCAGACTTCTTAGTGTGCCTCAGGAAATGGGAAGGCACTTTTCCCTTTGGGGCTTGTATTTTTTCCAATTCGCCTTGTTCAGGAAAGAATTCATTCTTTGAGCAATGTAACCTCCTGCTATGATTTCTCAATTCCACAAAGGAGAATAATTATAGATTAATAATGGCCTGAAATAGAAAATGCTAAATGTGGGTAGCAGATAAGTGGAGAATGTTCTGTCTTGTAAATTGTATTGTTTTGGTTCCTGGCAACAAAGAGGAACAACCCTCACCTAGGCAACTCTAAATGAATGTTAGAATTCACCCCTCTTTCCGACTGGTGTACATTCTTAGTCTCAGTGGAAATAGAATTGTGAAGTATCGTAAGCTCGGGAAAGAGTAAGAAAAATTTCTTATAGCACAGATACTTTTTCTTCCTTGGGCTGAGAGATTTGTGGGTTTTCACATACATTTTAACGGGGCACAGTTCTCAGGGTATTTCTCAGTAGTAGAACTGAGATCTAAAGTTTTAACCTATTGAGAACCTGCTGTGGATCAGACCCTGAGCTAGATATTTTCCACATGTTATTCATTCAGAAGATGGTTCTGCAGCAGCCGCGGTGGGTCAGGCACTATGCCTGGCGCTCAGAGCACAGTGCTGGCTCTCGATTCTAACAAAGCCTCTGAGGAACAGGTGGGATTATGCCTACCTATTTTACAAATGGAAAAAAGGGGGAGATTCAGAGACGTTAATGTATTCAGTCACACAATTAATATGTGACAGATAGGAATCAAATTATTAGGGTCCCTTAACTTAATGCTCCAGAAGCCCAGATTGGGAGCCATTTCTGGCACCCACAGGCCTGGAGCAAGCCTTCCAGGTGCTCAGGCTCCTTGGCTTGTTACTTCATTCTTTTCCCTGTTCACCACTGAAACTCAGCACGGAGCCTCAGTTCCTGATAACTCTGTGCCTTCCAATGTGATGATGGCCTAATCTGACAAAAGAATTTAAAAGGACCGGGATGGGAGAGATTGCCAATAATCATCACCTTTTCCTAGGTGCATTTTAACAGTGGCCTGCTGGAGACCTCTGCCTTTGTATTTGTCTGATAGTTAGGAATTGGAATGGATGAAGAAGGATAGCAGATAAGCAAGGGGGGAGGCAAGTGTTTTAGTAACTGCCTTTCTAGTTTCACTTATGGCCTCTGTTCTGTGAACCAGCATCATGGCAACCCCAGGTTCTCATTAGTTTCCTCATTGGTTGGGTAAGTAAAGATATCCATGCATCACAAAAGTGGGGAAGAGTCTTCCCCGAAACCATGGAGCCTTGTATTTAAAAGTGCCTTTATCCAAATTGGGGAAAAAAAAAAAAAAAAGTTCGCAAAGCTCAAATCAATGAGTTGGCGGCTTGGTGCAGTCCCTGTTGGGCTAGCCCCAGCAGACTGACCAAAACCATTCTCTGTTACCTGGGAGAGTCAGCGAAGAGCATCTGCATACTCTGGGTACTCCGCGTGGGTCCCGTGCTGTAGCCATGCCGGTGGTTTAGTCCGCAGCTTGTAAATGCTCCTGGTTAACAGTCTACAAACCTCAGGGTTTCACATTTGCCCTGCAGATGGAGAGGTCTCTTCCCACAGCAAAAACACCATCAGATGATTCCTTAAATCTAAGGATGTCAAGTGACTTCAATGTTTTAAAGAATTAGAAGCCAACAAAACTCATAGGTAGTTCTTTTTTAATGGTTCTCAATATACTTTAGGATGTTTTGGAATATTTTAGTAGAGTAATATTTGGTTTTTATTTGTTTCCATAGATGCATACTATAATCTGCAGCAAAACAGTTTTATTGATAACTTGTTTTCATTAGTCCCAATGAAGAGTCTTTTTACAATATTTATCATTTTCCATCCTTGGAACTTTAGAGTGTGTCCTAGCCTAGCCTATCACTAAGTGTGTGTACTTTCATTTTATTCCTCAAGCTTCATTTCTGAAGTTTTCTACCAATAATTTGCTTTGTGAAAGCATGAGAAGCTGAAGTTGGCATTATAGTTATCAAGTAACTTTTGTTTCTCTAAGCAGTGATTTATAAAGGAATCTCTAGATTCCGATTTTATTCTTTCCTTCTTCACCTCGCATCGCTAAAGCAAGCATGAGTCTGATCACTAAGATCATGTTCTTTCTTGGACAGAGTTAAGGCAAGGTCTTTTTGTCTGTAAGAACCTCATCAATTAGGCTGTCATCATTTAGTCCAGATGAAGCTGTATGTTGTAGATCTGTGCAAATGGTCATAGATCATTATGTAAGCATAAGTATATTTCTTTTTTTTTTTTTTTTGCTTGGAGATTTCAGTGACTTAATAGTATTGGTAGTGTCTAATAGTGAGGAAAAATTGTTTAAGGGTGTCAGCACTACAGTGCTCAAACTGGGTCTCACATGACCAAATATTAAACACACACACGCACGTACACAAATGCACACACTTAACAAAATTCTGGTGTGTTGTGGCATACTCGGCGTCACCTCCCTCATTGTGACTCTATGACAGCGTTTCATAGCCAGGCAGGTAGCAGAGGTATTTGGGACTTTATTCATGAAGTTTTTGCAACTGTGTTTATGCACAGGTGTGCTCCTACAAGCACAATAGTGTGTGCGGATAAATGGGAGAGAGTTTTGATCTGTGTTTTAGCCACATCAGGGGAACTTCTACTTGTTAAGTGCACTCAAGCTTGGAATTTATTCAAAATGAGATTACACGTTCTTTCTGGAAGTCCTCCTAGGTGTTTTGTGGTTTTTTCGAACCTGGCTAACACTTCATTCATTGCTCAAGACCTAGCTCATCTTGGAAAGCCCTCTATCTCCCCAGCCTGCCCAAATCCTCATCTGAATTCTGTGTCACCCCTGCATGCTTCCTTTAGTGATTTCTTTGTCACCTACATTTAGTTCAGTGGATAGGAAAGTTCTATCACTAAGGAAGAATTCCTCCCTCCTGTATACCTGGACTTCCTAGACATGAAGGACCAGGCCCTGTTTACCTTTGTCTCCCCGTGCCTGGCACAGAGTTCGGCTACCCAATAACCTGGGTAGACATGTCTGTAATGGGCAAATGTACTTCTCAGGGTCCCATACAGCCTTCTTTATTTGCACTAGAAGTTGCCTTTCATTTTATCTGGTTGGTTTTCACAAAGACAAGTATTAAGAAGAAAGGAAGGAAGAGCATTCGCTTGTACAACACCTTCGTATTGTACGGTGAGAATGATATAATTCGGTGGTTCTTATCAATGAAGATTGTCCTCAGAACTGCACTTCAGAATTTTAACCCCATTCTCATGTTATAATACCATCATTTCTTACTACTGTTGTTATGGTTTGGGGTATTATATTTTCAATAGGAAACATCTGATTGAAATACATTTCGTCAGCTATTTTTATTAGATATCATGAGCTACGTTTGCTCTACATGCAGTTCCCACTCATGAAATAAGAGAGGCGCTTTGGATAGTTAACTCTTTTAAGATATTATATTGTTTGTGGAAGTTGTAACTTAAATTTTAAAATCTTCCTCAAAAATAACTTTGGAAATTAATCTTGGTATTTCGAGATAGCTATACATTCAACTACTGTTATAAGCAATAATACAGAGAGATCTCCTGTACCTTTTACCCCCAATTTAACCTCTGGCAAAACTATTGTACAATTATACGATGCATTAATAGTCAAGATACAGAACATTTTCATCACTACAAGGGTCCTTTCTGTTGCCCTTTTACAGCCATACCTAATTTTTCCCCTGGCCCACTTCCACCTTAAATTCTGGCAACATTAATATTTTCTCATTTCAAACAATGGTATATAAATGGAATCATAGAGTCTGTAAGTTTGGGGTATTGGCTCTTTCCATTCAGCATAATTCTTTGGAGAGTCTTTCTTTAGCATAATTCTCTGGAGATTTATCCAGGTTGTTGTATATATCAAAGTTTCTTCTTTTGTATTGTTGTGTAGTATTTCATGAGGTGGCTGTTTAACCATTCACTCATTGAAGGACACCGGGGTTGTTTCCTGCTTGGGGCTATAACAATAAAAAGTTGCTATAGCCCTGGCTGGTGTAGCTCAGTGGATTGAGCGCGGGCTGGGAACCAGAGGGTCCCGGTTCGATTCCCCGTCAGGGCACATACCTGGGTTGTGGGCCAGGTCCCCAGTGAGGGCTATGTGAGAGGCAACCATACATTGCTGTTTCTCTCCCTCTCTGCCTCCCTCCCTTCCCCTCTCTCTAAAATAAATAAATAAAAATCTTAAAAAAAAAAAAAGTTGCTATAAATATTCATGTACAGGTTTTCGTGTACTTAAATTTTCAGTTGTCTGGGATAAATTCCCGGGAGTGTAATTGCTAGGTCACAGGGTAGATGCATGCTTATTTTTTTGAAGAAACTGCCGAAATGTTTTCCAACATGGCTATACCACTTTACATCCCCATCAATGATGTGAGAGTCATCCAGCTTTTCTGCGTCCTCACCAGAATTTGGTGGTGTCCTTTCTTTATTTTAGCCATTATGATAGGTTCACAGTGATGTATCACTGTGGTTTCAATCTGCATTTCCTTAATGGTGACAGATGTTGAACATGTTTCGTGTGCTTATTTGCCATTTGTGTATCCTCTTTAGTGAAATGTCTCTTCGTGCCCTTTGCCTTTTTTCTACTGGATTATTTTTTGACTGTTGAGTTTCAAGAGTTTTTTAATGTATTCCTGCGAGCAGTCCTCTAGCGAATATGTGGTTTGCAAATGTTTTCTCCCAGTAGGCCGCTTATCTTTTCACTCTCTTTACCGTGTCTTTGACAGGGCAAAAGTTTTTAATTATGATAAAAATAATGTTTATATTAAGATGGCCACCAGATACCTAAAGTTTATCCTGATAGAAAAACTGGTCCAAGACAATGTAAAATGGTTTTTATGTATTCATAGATCTCCTCTAATGTTATGCAAATTTAACCTTCACAATAATAATGAAAACAGAATTCTAAATTATAAATAGGCTAATTGTTTTTCTTAAGTAGTTTGCTACAAATCTACTTTCAGTAACATTGGTTGAGCCCCTTCTCTGTGTGGAGTAATAAGGACTCAGAATTTGTAATCCGTGGCACCTAGATTTGCTTCATGCACTTATATTTTTCTGGATTATAAATTTGTTTGGTAATTTCCTTTCAGGAAGCTCACGATAGTCTTGTTTTCTAAATCTTCACTGCCTTATGATGAAAAAGAAAAATAAGATCTTAACTTGGCTTTTAACTACGACACCTGAAGAAATAAAGTGAAATAACTTGTATATCCTTCCACAAGATGCAGTAAGAACATTCTCACAATCTTGACTTTTACTTTTCAAGCCCTATTTATAGCAAACCATGATATTTCTTAGAACACATTGCTTTCAGAACATATCAGAACTTAATAAAAAGTCCCGATAACTAAATACCCAATAACGAACTGCTTGTGTTAAAATTAAAGGCTATTTAATGTGCTATGTTTCTAAATACATGAAAATTACATGTAAACTTGGCCAATAATTAGAATTAACCACTGAAAAGTGAGGGAGGATTATGAATGGTTATTTCCATATTTTTAATTTCTCTCATTTCTGATTACTTTAAAAGCAATCATTGTTTTGGTTTGTCATGATCTTTACCATAGAAAACAGTTTTAACTTGTGAAGATATAAGTGACTTTGATTTGCTGAGCACAGACGAGACAACAGATTGATGACTAAGAGTGCCACGGGGTAATGTGTCATCATAGTCGTTTCTATGGTGATGAACTATGATGTCACAGACTCATTAAGCTGTGATTCAATGAACTATTTAGCCAGAGGATGAAAAGCAGTAGTCCACCAGGATGTATGCCATCTTTGCTTTATATGATATTATTAATTAAAGTGAAGGGCTGGATATTTCTCTCAGTGAGATTATACAAAGATATTACGTGTATTCAGACTTGCCTGAGCACGGCTCTGTTGGTTTTAACTGAGGTTTTACAAACACCAAAGAATTTATTAATAGAATTTGACTTAGAAGTTTATATTCATAAGAAAAGACCTTTTCTTCTCATATCCTGAAAAGCCTGATTATTAATCACAGTGAGATTTAGGCAAATTTTTTATCAGTGTACCTCCTCTTTTATCATTTAATGGTCTTGTTTTCCATTGAGAATATTGGCACTGAGTAAAAGTCTTGGTGCTCCCATGCTCCGTGATTAAGAAAATAGTTTCAGATTTAAAATTAGGCACTTTCCCTGGTCCTTGTGGTTGGAACACGCTTAGGGCAAGGTTCTATGACACAACCAGATGCAGATGAACTGGCAGTCACTGAGCCTGCCTGCTGTTTGTACCATCTCCCTGGAAGCAAACATCCAGGCTAGAAACACATACTTGGCTCTAGGAGTCAATTCACACACCCCAAAACTTGCAAATCTTTGTCTGACTTTTTGATATTGATATCAATATCTAGACAATTTGTCTGATGTCAGAGGAGCTCAAGGATTTCACAAAGCCGTTTTTACTTTGGAGCCCTGAGAGAGAACAGTCAAAAAGTCAACTTGGCTTTTCCACCAGACATTAGAAATCTCATGCCAACCACTGGCACCAAGGCATCAAGGGCACCATAATAGAGGTGGCATCAAGGCCCCTGAGTTATAGATTTCATTTTCCCAGTTTATAACCTTCAACTCTCTTAAAAGGTGAGATCTAAAAACTTTAACTATTACAGAATTATTATGTGAATTCAAAATAAAACATATTTAAAGCTCCTAGTCTAATGCTTGGTATAAGATCAGTGCTTAATAAACGATCATTATTTTTCCCTTCACAATGGACACCAGAAAGGTCTGATTCCATTCATGTTTCCCACAAGTAACAATTACTTCTTCTTGCCCTCCCTGAAGCATGGAGAAGGCAAATTCTCCATTGTTTCCGGTTCGCCATCACCCACAGGACACACAACTGGCGTTCAGCTGGGGCACAGGGCAGAGACAGCTGCACAGAGAGGGGACTGTGTCCCCCACCCCAACTGCTGAGCCTCCTCTTCCTCATCACAGTCACAGAATCACAGACTGCCTTCCTTCCACAGGTTTACCTGAGCCTACACCCAAAAGAATAGTGTTCATTATGAGCTAAAGGAAGTCAGATCCATCTTCTGCTCCATTGGCCCTCTGGCTCATTGGCACTATCCACGTCCCCCTCACTTGGAAATGCGTTCATCATTTTCTGTCTCACAAAGCAGTCCTATTGTTGCTTATTTCCACTGCAGGGGAAAGGGGAAACATCTTACTCAGTGCTGCAGAACAATGGAAGTCCTTGGAAGAAAAGGTTTGAAAGTAATAGCCAAGTTGCCTCTGAGATATTCTCAAGTCCAGTTGTTTTATTATTTTAAAAAATTTCAGAAAGATTTCAAAATCTTCTGTGACATCTTTTATAAAGCCTATGAGTGGGCCCAAAGGCTTATTTTACTATGTAACAAGAGTAGTATACATGGAGTAAGAAAAAATAAAAAATTAGAAATAGATTTATTGAGGACATGCCATTAAAAATAGGCTTCATAGAATCCACTCTTTTCAAAGGGTCGCCAGTCTAATCAAGATTGGTGGTGGATTCTTGACATGGAAAAGAGCCCTTGTATTCCATTAAGTATAATAACTACTTGATGGAGAATTGTTCAGCACATTAAATATGAGTATATCAGAAAGCAGGAAAGCAGAAGTTTGTCCCTATGGTAAATGACCGTGGCTTTTCCTTTGTTTTTTCACCTCCTCATAAACCTTTCGTTCACATTTACCATACCGTTCACATATCCATCTTCCAAACACAGGAGCGGTAAAGTTAATGATGAACTTCCTCGAGTGGCAGGGGACAGAGGACCAGAAGTAGAACTAAAGGAATAGGGGGGTAGAGGGATAAGTAGGTTGTTACATGTGGAAAGACGCAACAAGAAGGACCTGGCTAACAGGTGGATTTAGGGAGCTCGAACAAGGAGGGAATTTGGGAAAATGGCAGCTAATAGAGAAAAGCAGCAATGGTCACAGATGTCTAGGGCAAGAATGAAGGACAGATGTTACAAAGTGTCCCATTTTGTACCAGAATTTCTCCATCTGAGCACAAACTTTTCTAACAATTCTAGATTGCTTTGGGGGCTGATATACATTTTTTGCCCCAACAACAGGTGCTAGAAACCTACATATTATTTACCAAGCTTTCTTAGACAAGAATATGTATGTTTGTTTATTGTTTATATAAACTGTGTCCAGCATTTGGGGAAAAAATCATGCTTTTCCAGAATGTATTTTAGTATACATTTTCTTAAATTTAAAGTAAGGAAAAATACAGTTCTGGAAATTATTCTAGTGGTTTTTGACATTGTGGACACTCTTAGGAAGGATTCCTGTCTTGCATATCAACGCCACAATGCTTTCATGCTGTCTGGAGATTAAATGGGATACACAATACAATTTCCTTTTGTTTTCCCATATATGAGTTATTTCACTTGCACGGAATTTTGAATAGATGAAACACATTTTAATCTTCTATTTTTCTTCTTTGTTTAAAAGCCAAGGTAGCATCAGCCAAGTCATTAAATCAGTTGACTTGTTAAGGGATTGGCATAACTCAGGTATTTTCCAAAGGATGAACCAGTACTTTGGTAATCCCATGGACTTTCATTATAGTTTTTGTCTGTTCCCCAATGCCTCAATGAGGGACATCATTCTTTCCTTGGAAGCCTGACAATTTTGTCAGAAGAGATGTTGACTTGTGAAAATCTAGCAATTAAAAGGAGCATATCTAACAAATGAGACCACCTTAAAGAAGTCATTTGGCCCTCATGGCTCTTCCACCTTACCTCTAAAGTAAGAGGTAGGACAAACTCACTTCAGGGATTCCTAGTAGCTTTAAATAAAATCTATGATTGATTTCAAGAGAGACCAGACAGAAAAAGTGTTGCCTACCTATTGCTCTTGTAATAGTGGTGATTCAAAGAGAATTTGGGCAGGGGAGTAGTCATCCCTGGCTGTTTCTTGAAAGGCCCTAGAAGTTGGATCATCACCAAAGGACCACACAGATACCCAAAACGAGGATGGTTGGTGTAGACACACTGTTTGTATGTGTGCCCTCTCTACAAAGAAGCCTCCCCTTACTGTTCTGCTGGTCCATCCCTTCATTTCTCATCATTACTGAACCACCTGCTTGGCCTTTCTCTACAGCTTCAGTCTGTCTGTTTCACCTTCCGGGTGACCTGTGCCCTCTGAATGTGCAGTTCAAGGCCTAAGTATTAGCCCTGATTCAGAATGAAAATAACCCAAAAAGATGGGCAACAATGACACTGCCCAGGTGATTTCTACTCCCTATTCTCTGCTCTCTCTTCTTCATCCATTTGTAATAGAATGGCCTAGCCAGGAGGGTCCAACCTGCAGCCCATGGGCCACATGCAGCCCAGGACGGCTGTGAATGCAGCCCAACACAACATCATAAATTTACTTAAAACTTTATGATAGGTTTCTGTGATTATTTCTCATAATGTATTTAATGTGTGACCCAGTACAACTCATCTTCTTCCAGTGTGGTCCAGAGACACCAGAAGGTTGGACATCCCTGGTTAGGCTTTTTTTTTTTTAAATTTCCCATGGCATCCAGGGTTATTATCTATTAAGACCAATTAAAGAAGGCCTAATTAACCATCACAAACCATCCCAGAATTCATTAAAAATGAGGATGTTTCACATGATTTCTAATTGCTTAAAATTTGGCTCCAAGTGCCTGAGATTGCTACAGACCACAGAGATAAGGCTTTGTTATATATGAAGAGAGGTTCAGTGAGTATATTCATCAGGAAGACTGCCTTGGTACTAGCAGTCCCCCCTGCTCAATGGTTAACAAGGCAAACATTTATCTTTATTTCCATACCCCAGAATAAGGACTCGAAAGGAAACCAGATCTCAAATAAATAGACTAACATGTTGAATTCTGAATGAACCCTCTGTTTGTTTATTTGTTTATTTCAGTATTAACAGATAGTTACCGAGATCGTACCACATATAGGGAACTGTTTGTGTCTCGCAAACCTTTACATGGAAATTGACGCATAATGAATCAGATCTGAACTAACATTTCATTCAAATGCAGCACCAGAAGAGCATACTCTCTTTTTTCATGATGTGTCTTCAAAAGCAGCTGAGTGACTGGCTTCCTTTTTTCCTTATGCTTTGGGATTTTCATGGACAGGGAAGAGACGTCACCTGGAAGGGACAGAAACTTAGAGAAAGACAGTTCTTCCTGTAGGCAAAACAGGTGCTGTGTTGGCAACAGCAACGGAAATCAAAATCTTGAGCTCCCACTCTCGACTATTTCACTAGAATCTCTCCTTCGCTTACGAAGGCCCTTCAGAAGAGAAATGAATGAAAGGCTGACAGGCCTTCTCTTTTCCATGTCCAGCTTGTCTACACGGTCCAGGCGGGGTCAAGAGGGACAGTCAGACATGATGAATCTTAGTTCTGTATTGTAACATCATCACAGGCCAGATGTGGGGAAGAGTGTCTCTTAACGGATACCCAAGGACAGTCAGTTCTCAATAAACAAAAAAGATCTGGAATCAGTTTATGTCATCTATATCCTCCCCAACAGGAACACCAAAGTTCAAACGGCCTTAGAAAGTTACAACAGCCGGAAGAATAAGCCCTCTTTTGGCTTTGCGCTGGAAGTGGTACGATCACACCCTCCGGCACACGCCTTCTGCACTCACAAAATCATCCAGAGCTAATTAATCACTGTGGGGCAACTACATCCTACGTAGCTATAAGAAGAAGAAAGTAGATGATCTTGGAACATCAACGTATAAGCATACCAAGAGATACATCTATTTTATACTCAACTCTATTGTTTTAGCCCTTGCGATTTTCCCTAAAAAGAAAATGAAAAAATAAAGTTTAAGATAACACTTGATTTACAAATGATTGCCTGGTAAAACAAAAGGTGCCTTTCTTAGTGTAAATCTCTACAAGGATTTTTTCCAAAGCGTAAATCTCAGGGGTTGAAATTTTTGTAGGTGATTGTTAATTTTAGTAGAACATTATTTTAAAGTTTAGATAATTAATCAGATTGCATTATGCAGGCTTTCCAAAGCTTAGTCATGTATGTTCTCTTCAGTTCAAGTCTTCACTATATTTTAGCATAAAAAATGATTTCACTTAACACCATAGAAGCAATTATTAAATCATTGCTATATTTAGTCATGGAACTATTACCAGGATCTAAAGTAGGGAAATACATTTATTTTTTATCAGCAACTAATGTTAATGTACCCACCTGAACAAAAAACATCAAACACACAAACCTCCCAGAGAATGTAAAATTACCAATTTGAGACTTCTTTTGCCATTAATTAATGTGTGGAGTCACTTGCTTGATGTTTTGCTTTTAAGAATTTCTAACCAGGTTCTTTATGTAATCAATAGGAATAAAATCTCTCTCAAGATCCTGAATCTCACACTTTCTAATTTGTATGTAATAATAGCTTCAAGGGACTGGAACTGCTCTTTTAGCTGGCCTGAGCTGGAGAGGAGGATCCAAAGTCTCTGTGCTGTTTTATTTTATTTCTTTTTACCCCCAAAGCACTGGCAATGGTTGGCTCTGAAGTACTCCTAAGGCAACCGCAAGATGAGGCAAAACAGGAATTAGATGAAAACCCAGCTCGCCCACATCCTACGTCAATTAGCTATTTTCTTTTTCTCTGTAAACAAGGAGGGGCTGTTACAGCTTTTAGGATAGATGTTCCTCCTTCCCTCCAGGTCTCCCCAGAGTTCTCTTCTGCCCTTCCATCACCCCTCCTCCCCAGCATCAGCTGACCACAGAACATGTTTTCTCAAACAGTGTTTATTGTTTACTGTCCTGTGGCTTCTAGCCGGTGATCTTGAAGGTCATCAGCACATTAAATTACCCTGGGAGAATCTTCAGAAAAGTGTTTGTGTGCTTGTGTGTGTGTGTGTGAGGAGGATTGGGAGTCGTGCCCCTGCATAACATGTTGGAAGAAGAGTAGTAAGGAAAGTGGTGTTTAGAATTGTGCAAAGTGCAATCAGTTGTTGCTAGAACTAGAATGAAAAGAGCTCAGTGGGGACTTTGGCTGTGGACTTAGCCTAAAAAAGAACAGCAACAATAAAACTTAATTCCAAAATTTGCTGACACACATTTCGTTCAGGTATGTGGTTTTTTAAAGTTGTAAAAACAATATAATCACTATCTAGTACCCCTGAAACTACTATATTATATGCCAACTGTAACTAAAAAATTAAACAGACAATATAATCATAGTATACTTTGTTAGACCTGAGCATGGGAAAATCCACCCATCTATCCATTCATTCATTCATTCATTCAGTGAGCACCTGGGATGTGCCAGCCTATGTCCTGGCACATATGGATCAAAGATCCCTAAGATATGTTCTGAATTCACAGTCTAACAAAAGAGACACAAAAGCAAAGAGTGAAAACATAACTCAGCAGTACATATTTGGGTATGGCGGTATCGGCGAGCAAGGATACTTCAGCTAAATTTTTAACCGAGGAGGAATGTGCCACAGAAAAAGGGAACAGGGGAGCTGGTACTTCCGAGAAAAACAATCTGTGCCCTGGTGTGGAGTTAGCAGAGAGCTCCGTATATTGAAGGGCAGGTGGTTTGAAATGGCTGGTGCACAAAGTTCTGGGACAAGACCGGACCGGCAAAAGAAGATTCATTGGAATCAAAAGGAACCGAACTGTGATGGAATTTTACATATGATGATGTCTGTAAGAAATGTGGCAATATGGTGGGCAGCCAACTATGAGAGAAAGACCATTTAGGCTTTCAGAGGTCTAAGCGGAAATAGAATAATTTTGTTGAATACCTTATGTGGACACTTGCTAGATTATTTTATGTATTTTATCTCCTTCAATTCTTACTACAACTTTGTGAGTTAAGACCAATGAAGAGTTACACAAAGGCAGAATTCTAAGAAGATCAAGTGAAAAGCATAGATGAAAGTCTTAGATCTTCATCTGGGACCATGTGCCAGGGACGTGAGGTGCCTTTAGGACTGAGGTCAAGGTGAGGGTCAGCTGGTTGCAGTGGTTTTGTTCACTAACCTGAGTTCCAGTGCAAGTTTTCAAGTAAAGAAAAGTTGGTTGGCAAGTAAAGAAGGGAGCAGGCCTCCCAAAGCCATTTTGAGAAAAATTTGGAAAACTTTATCTCTGTAGGTTGCCCTCAACTACTTTTTAACAAAAATAGCAGATTTTTTAGAAACCTGGAGGAACACACAAATCTTCCTATCCTTAAACAATTATAATTTTTTGTTTTCTTTTTCTTTGCTTATTTGGGGAATTTAAATTCTGGGTCATTTCTTATTAAACTGACTTATTCCTGGTCAAGTCAAGTCTGGAAATAACCATTTAGTTGAGCACCTACTACAGTGATAACATGACAATATTTGCCTTAAACAGGCTGTAAACACATTTGGAGAGGAGACACTTATAGAATGGATTGTAACTAAAAGTGGGCTAACTTGGTGCTGCAATGGAAATGTAACAAATTATGATGTAAACTGAAGAGGGTGTTTTGGACTGTGCGATGGGGAAGATTTCGCAGAAGACGTGACATTGGAGGTGGATCTTGAATGAGACGTAGTGTTTGATGAACTAGAAAAGGGGGGAGGGCATTCCAAGAGGAGAAGGCAGTATGAATAAAACTACGGAGGCACAAAACAGTGTATCTTGTCCAAGGGAAAATAAATAGGCCCAGGGCTGCTAAAATCTAGGGTGCACAGGTTGGAGGTGAGAGGAAGTGGGAATCGTTATTCCTAGAGAGATAGATTGTGCCTTTATTGTATAAATCTTTGCATGCCACACTGAGAAGTTTTGAGCTCATTCTTTTGGTGACTATGAACCATTACATGTTTCAAAAGATATATCTGGTGGAAGAACAGAGACACAGATGATGATATTCCAATTTGTAAAGGTTTACTGTGAGTCCAAGAGTATATAGCATGTTTGCACCGTGTTCAATAATCTGTTTTTGCTGTTTGAACCATTTAAGAATAAGAAATAATAGTGTTTTCTATGATACAAATCCCTACAAATTTCCCTTTGATAAGACATTGATCTATCGATATGGCAAGTGACAATGAGGAGACTGGTTGGGTTCTGCATAGAATATTAGCTGCATTTTTATTTTTTAATTATATTTTATTGATTATGCTATTACAGTTGTCCTGATTATTCCCCCTACGCCCCCTTCCACCCAGTGCCCCCTATTCCCTCAGCAATCCCCCCACCATTGTCATGTCCATGGGTCATGTGTATAAGTTCTTTGGCCACCCCATTGCCTACACTGTGTTTTATATCCCTGTGGCTATTCTGTAACTACATGTTTGTACTTCTGTTTTTTTAAAGATTTTATTTATTTATTTTTAGACAGAGGGGAAAGGAGGGAGAAAGAGAGGGAGAGAAACAGCAATGTGTGGTTGCCTCTCACATGGCCCTCACTGGAGACCCGGCCTGCAACCCAGGCATGTGACCCAACTGGGAATCGAACCGAGACCGCTTGGTTCCAAGCCCGTGCTCAATCCACTGAGCTACACCAGCCAGGCTGTTTGTACTTCTTAAACCCCTTACCTCTTCACTCATTCTCCCATTCTCCTCACCCCACCCCCATCTGGCAACCTTCCGGTAACTAACTTCTTTTCTCTTACTTTTAAGAGTATCTCTTCATTTTTAACCTTTGTCCTTTTAATTATGTTGTGTCTTGGAGTGGGCCTCTCTGCGTCCATCATAATTGGGCTTCCCTGTGTTTCCTGAACTTGCATGTCTATTTCCTTCACCAAATTAGGGAAGTTTTCTTGCACTATTTTTTTTCAGAAAGATTTCCAATTTCTTGCTCTTTCTCTTCTCCTTCTGGCACCCCTATGAGATGAATGTTGGACATCTTAAAGTTATCCTAAAGGCTGCTTATACTATCCTCATTTTCTTGTATTCTTTTTTCTTCTTGTTCTGCGTGGTGGTTTTTTGCTTCCTTATGTTCCAAATCATTGATTTGATTCTTGGCTCCATCCATTCTATTGTTGTTTCCCTGTAAATTGTTCTTTATTTCAATTAGTGCATCCTTCGCTTCTGACTGGGTCTTTTTTTTATGCTGATGAGGTCCTCACTAAGTTCCTTAAACATCCTTATAACCAGTGTTTTGAACTCTACATCTGATTATTTACCATTTTGTTTACTTTTTATGGAGTTTTGATCTGTTCTTTCATTGGGCCGTGTTTCTTTGTCTTCTTGCTTTGGCAGCCTTCCTCTGTTTGTTTCTGTGTATTAGGTAGAGCTGCTTTGACTCCATGTCTTGGTAGTGTTGCCTAATGTAGTGAGTGTCCTGTAGGGTCCAGTGGCACAGCCTCCCCTATCACCCAAGCTGGGTATTTGAGGTGTACCCTCCATGTGGACTGAGTACACCCTCCTCTTGTAGTTGAGCCTTGGTTGCTGTTGGCAGATCAACGGGAGGGATTTACCCAGGCCAGTCAGCTGCAAGGACGGTCTGTGACTATTGACCACAAACCTCCGTCCTCTGTGGAGGATCAGCTGTGCGGGGGCAGGGTGGTGGTGCTCCACGTGGTCTGTAGCTGTTCACTGGGTGCACTGGCCCTGGGGTTTTCAGGTTGGTGCAGGCCAAAGTCAGCCCCCACCTGTGTTTTGCCTGGGGCTACCCTGCCTGAGCCCTAAAGCAATCTGAGATGGCTGCTACTTGTGCTGGGCTTGAAGATTCCCAGGTGAAACCAAGCTCTGACTCTAATCTGGCTGCTGCTGAGGCTCACTGAAGCCAGATGTTGCTTGTTTGATAGGATTTAAGAGCCAAACCAGCCATTCTTATGGAAAAGCAGTTTGGGTGGGCCTGCAAGTTGGGTAGGGTAGAGCCTCTATAGATCTCCCAGGGGGGTCACACAATGTTAGCCAGGTTGATGGAGTCTCAGATATGTCACCAGCTCTGTGGAGGGAGGTCTTAGCAAAGGGACAATGGCCTCTGCTTGCCGGATGCTGTATACTTCAGTTTCTCTCTGTATACCACTGGTGCCCTTCACGCTGCCCCCTGGTGCTGGAGCTCAGAGGAAGCAAGTCTGAGTAGGTGAATCCGTGTGCAGGTTCCCTAAAAGGAACTGCTTAGGGCTCCAGGAGCCTTCACCAACTCGATCCCCACTGGTTATCACAGCCCGAAGTTGTGGGACTTATCTTCCTAGCACTGCAATCCTGGGCTGGGGGCCTGGTGTGGGTCTGGGACTCCTCGCTCCCAAGATACTCATCTCGAATTTTTATCCATGTGAGTACTGAGCCAGCCCGTTCCATGTCCATGCTCCTCCTTCCAGTCTGGATGGATGTGGTTTCTTCAATTCCGTAGTTACCAGACTTCCATTCAACTCGATTTCTGATGTTCCTGTGGTAGTTGTTAGTGACGGTTGTTCTATATCTTAGCTGTAATTTCAATGTGGTTGTGAAAAGAGGTGAGCCATGTCTTCCTATGCCACCATCTTGACCGGAAGCCCTGCATTTTCATTTTTTGAATGCCACTTACCATCAATGTCTATCTACTCTTATTAAGTTCAAATTTCCAAATAGTGGTAAAAAATTATGTTGATTTGTTGTGTGCACTGATTTTCATGTACTAGGAATGAGATGCCACACCTGTAGCTCGGACAAAACTTGCCATGACGGAATTTTCCTGAGGTTCTAGGTCTTTCCTTGAAAATTTGGAATTCTCTGGAAAGATAATTCTCATAATACTTTTTTCTTTGAAAAAATATTTTGTTCAACATTGGGAGAAAAATAATAACTGAGGTGACATATGTCTTTCTCCTTAATAAGTTCTGTTTGGAATTCATGTCTTATTGATGATCTCAGTATAAGGGCTTAGCACACATTTGCTATTGACATGTTGTATCAGTACAGAAAGTCGTGTTCATTATTTCTCATTTTCAACATAAACGAGCAGTAAATACACCTCACCAGGGGGTACATGCATTAGGGCCTCCCACATAAACTTCGCCTCTGCATGGATAAACATTTTCTTACTATCGCAAATAATCAACAGGAGAGTAGCAAATGCAAGTTTAGCTTTTCTCCAGAATGTTTATCAGGGTTACTTTAAACTGTTTATAGGAAAGAAAGAACTATTAATGTCCTTCAGGAGATGGGCAGGACCATATGGCTCAGAAGGCTTTTCTGTGATAAAATGTTTGGTTAAATTTCAGGCAACACATGGCCCTTCCATCGCAATTATTTGTCATTTCGAACATTGTTGTTGATGTTTAACTCCTGAGACAAATAACACCAACCTAAAACATTTACAATAACTTAAGAAACGAGGTGCACTCTGGAGCTGCTGGGATCCAGCTGCAGCCTGGCAACCCATCCTCCCGTCAGCTGGGGCTCCTCCAGGTTGTGAGCTCCATCCCCACACTGCAGGGTGTGCTGCAGAGAAACTCCTGTCTGTGGGCCTTCAAAACAAACACTAGATGTAATCCACCTCAGTGTTCTCCTCCTGGGGGCTTTGCAAATTTCCATTTTCTCTAGGAACATAGCCTGTGTGTCCAGTGGCTTAGGTAAGGGTTTAATTTATGATGCATAAAGCGTGCCTTCCCTTGACAAGTACCTCGCATATAGCATGGGCATTAACTAGAGGTTAGTGGGAAAGGAAAGCAACATTTCTTTGTAAGTGACTGTCAGATCAGCTTAGACACAGGCCTTCTTAGTCTGTCTAAATTTAAGCAGTTGTGACTGAAATCAGCAAGAGAAGAGGCCGCCCTAGCCTTAAGGTCTTTACCACGTGCTCTGACTCTCACTTCATTTACACTGACAGGACTGAAGATCTTGGTTAAATCCTTAGAAAGTCACTGGCACACAAACTTAGACCAGTTCTCTTGAGAATTTTTTGAATACGTGTGTATTTATATACATTATGCTGGCAGCATAAACCCTTAAGTATAGTTCAGTTTCAGTTTTTCCCCCCAACATTTATTGTGTGGAACAATGAAATATAAATCCTTTGTAGTTTCCCTTTAACATGAGGAATTTGGCTATTTTGGTTCCTCCTGTTTCATCTCAGTAGAAAAGAACACCACCACCCCCGTGTGCACACACACACAAACACACACCCCCCCTCTCTCCTCTTTATGTTTCCACATTTACTCAAAGATGTTATAAAATGGGTATGGAAATGGATACAACAGTTTTTAAATCAAGATATTTACAATACAAGAGGGAAGACAATTATTTCAACAGAGAACTACAACAGATACTCAATGTGATCCATTTTGTACCACAGGTACTGAAAAAGTACCACAGAAGCACAATGGAGAGAAAGAATAATTCTGATGTGTGTGATGATCAGAATGAAGAAGACTGCATGAAGATGGGGCCTCTGAGTAGTCTTTCAGGATGAGTTTGACTTTAAAAGGTAAAGAGAAGGGAAATAATGCTTGGAGAACTCATAAAATGAAACAACAGAATACCTTGTTCTTGGACCTCTTCCTTCCTCCCCATCCTTCCTTTCCTTTCTTCTTTCCTTCCTTCCTTCCTTCCATCCATCTCTCTGTCTTCCCTTTCTTCTTTTCTGTATACCTTCTGGAGGTCTGTCCAGAAGGTATCCAGCCATGCACTATGAAAAATAGAGACATTTATTGGAGAAGATACAAGATATAAGAAACATTGTACATAGGACAATGACACCTCAGTCCCCTTCAAAGCAGGCACCTTGGGACCTCACACAGTTCTCCCAGTTGTCATCAGCTGCCCCATCATATTTTCCTGAATCTCATTAATGGTCTGAATCTCTTCCCTTTCAAAGGTGATTTTAGTTTTGGGAAAAGCCAGAAGTTGCAGGGCGCCGAATCTGGGCTGTAGGGGGGCCAAGTCACCTGGGTGATTTGACATTTCACCAAACACTCTGCACGAGATGTGATGCATGAGTGGGCGTGTTGTCACGATGAAACTGCAGATCACCTGTCACCCATAGCTGCAGCCTTCTGAATCATCGGAATAGTTTCCTTGGAGGAATATACAAGCTTACCACAAAATCTGATGCATATTCAGTGCTCTACTCAGTTATTTTGAAAGTAATGGCCACACAGTACACATGCTCACTCAGCAGAGTCTACCACTCCCACTGACTAGTACAGTGAAATCATCATTGTTCACATATACACATTCAAGTCTACTGTTGGCTGCCAGGTTACGTTGATGTTGTGCAAATGGTTCTTGTTATATTAACAATGGTTGGACGTTTTTTGGACAGACTTCATCATATGTATAAAAACCTAGATTATCAAAAGTAGTAGACATTAGTTTTCCTTTGGGGTTTCTAAATGCGGTGGATTTCATTTGTAGCTAATTTTGTCAAAAAGGCAGAATCATTCAAAAGAACAGTGAAACAAGCATTGCAAGTAAGCTTTGGAAATAGCAAAGACAGAGGATAAATAAAATCTGTATGGTCAAAATTTGAGTTTGCATTTTTCTTTGTACTATTATTGAATTGCAATTCTGAATGCCCCACTAGTGGACTTTAACTGACCCAGTCTTCATGGCTGTAATGCAGAATGGTGTGATTAGCATTAGTACTATAACTGTAACTGGTGCTAATAAAACGGCTTGCTGTTTACAGCAGTGGTTCTCAGTCAGGTAGTATCTTCTGCCCAGGGAGCTTTTGGCCATTTCCAGGTTTATTTTGGTGGCAAGTGTTGGAGGACTACCAGCATAAAGAGGCAGAGCCGAGGGTGGGCAACAACCACTGCCCAGGGAAGGATCGCTCTGCTTCCCTCCCAATGCTTGATGTCCAACAGACAGTCATGTAGGCAGAAAACCTAGCTATGATCATTCATGTCGAGTTCCTAACTCTGTTTTACATGTAAGTTTTTAAAATAATTTAATATGTACTCAACTTTTTAGGCAAGCAATTACTACGTAAATAAAATTTAAAAGCGTATTTTTGTTTTGCTTAGAAATTTGCTGCATTATTTTTTCCATTTCAGAGAATCGTATCAGACCAACAGTTTGTTAGTTAAGTCACCAACACAATGCAAGAATGTATGTCTTCCAAGTAGGGGAGCAAGCATCCGACTGCTTCTGTGTGTCCCAGCACGTACGTGGTGAAATGCACTAGAGTTCGGTGGCAGAATCATGGCTGCTGCAGGCTGCCTCCATTCTCCTACCATCCGCTCTGACCTCACACAAGCTGTGTGACGTTGGGCAAGTTACTGAACTGCTCTGTGTCTCACGTTTCTTGTCTGTAAAATGAAACTAATACTAGTACTTATCAACATGAAAAACGTTTGAGAGCTAAGAAATGTCAGGTATATGGTGAGCATAATGCAAATGTTAGTAATTATAACAGGTTCATATTCCTTCTCTAAAACTCTGGGGATGAGATGTGCGTTAGAATTCAATATGTGCCCCGGCTGGTGTAGCTCAGTGGATTGAGTGCGGGCCTGAAAACCCAAGGGTCACTAGTTTGATTCCCAGTCAGGGCATGTGCCTGGGTTGCAGGCCAGGTCCCTGGTAGGGGGTGTGCGAGAGGCAACCACACATTGATGTTTCCCTTTCTTTCTCCCTCCCTTCCCCTCTCTCTAAAATTAAATAAACAAAATATTTTAAAAAATAATTCAATATGTATTTTTTAAAGATAATCTGGCGAATGTATTGTATATTTTCTGTTATAGGGTGAGCATCTAAAATCATAAACATTAATTTTTCTGCAGAAAAACCTCTGGCCAGTTACATTAACTGGGAAAATAAAAAACCACATCATCTTCATGTGTGTTTCTGTCAGGTTTTGTTGTCAAACAAATTACGAAATATTTTTTAAAGTTTGAGCCTTTTGGATTGTACAATTGTGGAGGAATGGTAGAACTGTGTTTTATTATTATTACAAGTTATGTTCCTCTGTTTCTTTTATGTGACAGGCATTATTTTGATTATTTAAGAGGGCATCTTTCTAGATAAAGAATAGCATCTACTAGTTTTATTTTGAGATATTTAAGATGGCTTACAAACTATTAAAAAGAGAGCATTGGGTCTAATAGGGCTGAGAACCACTAATATATGGCTCTTTAAAAATATACATTATTTGATTTGATCTTCACCATAGCCCGGTGCAATAGTTTTTTACTTCAGAGAGACGAAAAGCAAATAAATACAAGGGCAATTGAAGCATGTCAAACACCTCAGTCTCAGGAAAGAGTCGCCACTGACCCAGATCTTGGGCTTTGAGTCCTACCCTCTCCCTCCCATCCCTCTCCTGATGCTCCAGCCACAGAGGAGGCAGGTGCATCCTGTGTATTCAACCTGTGACCCACAGGTGACTGTGTGCAGCTAAAACCATAGGAGGGAACATGGAGTGAATAGTAACGAGCCACTTCCCATCAAAAGGTTGATTTTTATGCTATTGTATTATTACTTCACATAGCTTTGCTTTCCAGCTACTTTCATTAACTAAAAATTATGTAGAGCCTAGATCTATTTTCCCTTCTTTTCTTTAAAAATATCTTCCCAGAGAAGACATTTCACCCTTTTAAGATTTTCTTGATCTAAATTCCTTTTTTAAAAAAATCCTCATCACCTCAAATAGATTTTCATTTGAGAAAGCATGCAATTGGCAGTGCTCCATAGTAGGAAGAACATTTTATTAGAAGGCAGAAGAAAATAAATTCAGGCCCTGATTTAGCTTAACTAGACCACATGATTAGCTTCACCCTGGGCAAATCACTTGCCTTTATGAGTTTTGGTTTCTTCATTTGATTTGCCATGAGAATGAAATAAGGTGCCGTACATAACACAAGCAAAATAAAGTCTGCCAAATAAGTGCACATTCAGTACTAAACCACTGTTACCCCACCTATAAAATAAAGGATTTGTACTATATCGAGAGACCATCTCTCAAATTCAATTATAATAGAATAATTCTAAATTATCCCTCAAGGAATCAGCCCTGCTGATGACCCATTGATCTGAGTTCTGCATTTCATCACAGTTCATTTTGACCTGTAAATAATAGCATACTGCTAATTTTAATGTTTTACTAATAAATTATATTTCCAAGCTGAATCAAAGTGACAGTGTGGCAGGCCTTGCTCAAAACACAACATAAATTAAAGCTATTGCTTTAACCAGTCAAAATATTTTCTCAAGAATCAAGAAGCAATCACTGAACAGCTTTCTTTGATTGAGATAGCAATTAGGTTAATAATTAAATGAGACTGATAATCACAGTTGAGGAACGTAATCAGCAAGATTACAATGCATTTCTCTAAACCTCTTGAAAGATCACACATCACAGCTGAATAGGGGAATCTACTTATGATGAGGTTCCTTGGTCTTCACTAATTGTTTCATTGGATGCCAGTCATCAGAGGAAAAATTGTTTCAAACAATCTTTTCTTCACAAAGCTCTGTTACTTCATTTTTGAATTATTCCCTGAGTATGCTCGAATGGACTTCTTCATAACAGGCAAACAAATTCTGTAAGTGAAAAACAGTGAATTCTGCACCCTTCTGTTTCCCCTCAACCCAGCAATGTGTCCTGACCCATAGTCTTCAGTATTTGTGGTTTTGTTTGCTCAACTTCTTATCCCTTCACAGAAGAGAATTGTTTTTATTTTTACAAAACACTTGAGAAAAATACACATCCTGATTGTTACTTACTGCTGAAAACAAAGTAGATCTCTTCTCTTGGAAAATTCTGTCCCGCTCAACTGCAGTCGGCTGCAGCGCACCCTCCGTGGTGGTAGCATTTGCTCGTCATCCCTGAGCTACTTCTAGAGCATCTGTGTGTCCGAGACTGGTCCCCACAAAGTAGTGCTCAGAGACACGGCTGCTGGCCACATGGAGCATAGTGCCCAGTCATGTCCAGTCATGGCCCCCTCTCCTTTCTGCAAAGTGAAATTGGATGGTCGACGGTCCCTTTCCTGGAGTGCTCCAATTTTTGCATTTTTGTAGAAGATAAATCATTTCAGCTCCATTACTGACTTTTTGCTTTAACCTAAACAATGGAAACTAGAATAGAGGACTCCCTAGAGATTTAAACGGAAATAGAAATCCCTATTCAAATTTCCTTTTCACTAACTTTATTTATTTATTTATTTATTTTAATTAATAGGGTCCCTCCTAGGTTAAAGAATCAGCAAAGATTCGCGAAGAGAAAATGTTTCTACTTTAATCTTTTTTTTTGAATTGCAGTATTCCCTTAACACTTACATGATAATTAGCACAAATCCTTCTGTAGCCAGGGCCTAGTATACAAATGAAGAAGTTCCATTCAATTCAGGAAGGCTGTTTTTAGTGGTGTTTGTTTCGTTGTATTTTGTCTCAACAAAACAAGGCCTAGTGACCAGGAGGGAGGGTTTCCTTCTTAATGCATAGTATATACACAGAGGGAATGTGTATGTGTGTGCTCCTGGTTCCTTAATGTGGCGAACGCAAATTATTTGAAAGCTGTCCTCCATAGCTACTCTCAGGTTTGGCCTTCAGCATGTAGAGAATTTCCAAGGTGCATTCCTTCTGTGTTCAGACAATTTTTCTCCAACCTTACACAGCTTTAGCCTTTCATTCTCATAGCATGGATCAAAAGCTAGAAGGAGAATAAAAGTAACCAGAGGCTTTATTCCAATTGTTTCAGATTTCAAAAGCCAATTCTCGATCAGTCTTAGGCTGAGAGAAGGGAATTAAAGTCTCCCACTCCTGAGTATTTCTGCATATTTTTCTGTCATTCCCTGTAGGTTTTGCTTTATGAATTGTGCAGGGTTATTTTTATCATGCCTAATATCCATACCTCATATCTCTGTTGCCGATGAAGTCATTTCTTCATATCACTGCTTTCTCTCCCTTCCCCTGCAAGTCATCCATGAGAAAGGAATAAATAATGGTATTGGTGAGGGTAAGCTAATTCAGATAATTAGTGTTACCAAGAAACTTACATTGATTCTGGAGTTTGTGTTTGGCCCCAACTCCAACACACATACAAGAGAGGAATCAGATCTTCCTCTACCCCCAAATTATGATTTTTTAAAAACTAAATCTCTCTCCTGGTTTTCTTTTATTTTGCTGACTTCTCATTCTCAGCGCCTCTCTTTCTCCTGTTTACTTCCAAATACCCAAGTGTTCTAGAGCCTCATTCTTTTCACTTACTACATATACCCAGCCAAATGGCTTCAAAGACCATCTACAAATCGATGGTATGTAGATCTAGGTCCTCTTTCCCAGAACTCCAGACTCCTAGTTCCATGAGGCATCTCCAATTTAACCTAACCAAAACATGACTCTAGTCTTTTCCGCCAGCTAGCGCTTGTTCTTCTGGTCCAGCTCAGTAACTATTGCTGCTATCTATGCGTTTCCTCAAGTCATATCTCTGGGAGTCATTCCTCCGTCCCTCACTCTCGTCCCACCCCTTTATCTAATCCATCAACATATCCTTTAACTCCTAATTCCAAATAGCCCCAGAATCCTTCCAGTGTTCTCTGCCTTTACTTCTCCTTAGCCCAAGGCTTTAGAATCTCTTGCCTACTTTAGGGATGGCTTTCAAACTCATGTTTTTGATCTTCCATTTGCCTTTCTGTTGAAACCCCCATAGAATAACCAGAATGATGTCTTTAAAATATGAATTAGATTATGTTACTCTCCTACTTGAAGTCTCCAATGGCTTTTCACTCTATTCAGAAGAATGTCTATACCCCTTCTCCTGGCCCCTTTTGATCTTATTCCTTATCATTCACCCACTGGTCCACCTTACTTTCAAATCACTGCCCTTTTACTTATTACTGTTCCTCTGTTATGCCCAACTCACCAGGCCTTAGGGCCTTGGCACTTGCTATGTTTTTGTTTGTTTGTTTGTTTGTTTTTTTACAACTAGAACATTTTCTCCTAGATCTGCAGAAGGTTGAAGTTTGCCGCTTAGATTTCAGGTTAAATATCATACCCTAAGACAGGCCTGCTCTGACCCCAGCCTAGTGTTGCTGCTAGTTATTGGACTTCAGAGTACCTGATGAGAGGTTCCTCGCTGCTCTTTACTGATTTGTCTCCTGTTCATCTTTGGCCACCTCCTACCCCTGAAATGGAAGGTAAGCTCAGTGAGAGAAGGACTTTATCTGCTTGTTCATGGCAGTGATTCCTGCCCTTGGAAGAGTGCTTGGCACATGGATGGTACTCAATAAACATATTGAAATAAAATAAAATAATAAAATAAAGTGCAGTGAAGTGAAATAAAAATAAAAATAAAAATGAAAATCATCAGAAAACATGACCAAAAATGTATTTGGCTTCTTGCACAGGCTAATTAGTAACACTCTGGAGACTGTTTATCTGTATAGAGTTATCTCATTTCTTGCAAAGCTGATGAACATGCCCGTTCTGTCTTCACAGGTGAAAGTACCTAAACTTGAACCTGAGGTGAGCTGCGTCTAGAAGGTCTAGGCTGTAAGCATTAAGGCTACTTGCAGATGACCTGTTGAAACACTTTCTGGGATAGACGTTTTGTACCCATCAAAGTTTACAATTTGAGAGCAAACATAAGTGAATGAAACCTGAATGCCTTTACCTTGGAACATCTGATGTTTGAAAATCACCACTATTTCACTTTCTGCTTGCTGGATCTCCTCATCTTTTTACTTTCAGGGCCTGATTCATCAGTTTCTAGGGATCCGTTTATAAACTCAGCGAGCATTTTGGTCTGCCACCCTGTAAATAAAAGGAGGTTAACTGCAGATGCAGGAAAAAAAAATAAAAACATTTTTCACTGATTCTGCATTCTATTAATGTCCAAGAGCACAACACAATAAAAGCGAGAATTGTGTATTCTCAGTTCTTCATTTAAATGCAGACTATATTCTCCTTTTCTCCTTTTTTATCTTTGTGTATTTGCCCCCCTTTTAGGACTTGTCCAAGAGATAAAGAAAGGCCCATCCTTTGATTCATGTAGGGAACACATACCCCAGTGTGGAGCTGTGTCTGGATGGTAACAGACCATATATTCTATCAGACTAATTGTTCATAGGTCTTTAAAAAGGGCAGTAATAACACATGGTGCAAAAATTGCTGAACTTTTCAGGACAGGGCTCTGTCATTAACCTTCATCAGCTCAAGGACTCACCTCAGCTTGTCTCATGTTTTAATAGTGCTAAATTTTTGTTTCTTAAAAAAAACCCTTTAAAAGCAAATTTAGGTGTCAAAAAGAAATTTCCATATTATAGAAGACTGGTTTGCAGAAGACATCTGTTCTGACCAAATTTCAACCATAGCCTATATAGGAAACAAGTGCCTTCTAAAACTGCCTATCATATGGCTATAGCCATTGTCTGTGAAGAAAGCTTTTCTGTGTGTTGTATTCTGTAGAGGGGCTTAGAAATTCTATATCCTCAAATGTAAGCCATTTACGTTTCTCTGAATCTAGCTTCAAGTAGCAATCACCCTGAAAACCTCCTGTGTCCTTCGAACAGTTCAGTCAGTAATCTATCCAATTATTTTTAATTTACCTAATCTCCTAAACTAAATAGGTTGAATGAAAGCCATGGATAAATCTTGTCTACCTTCCTGGATTTTCTTGTTTCTGTTCCTTTTGCTGTTGAACCTCAGGGTGAGCATTTAGGATTGTTTGACAGGTGGCTAGATTCCTGGGTAGAATATCGTATGTACTTTTTTCTGCAGTTCATATGCTGATTTTTTTTTTCTGGTTTCATACAATAGTATAAGAGCCTCAAGACTAAAATAAGTTTGAGAGGCATTTGAGTTCTGCCCTCCAGAAAACCTGAAGCTTGGATTCTGGTTGCCACGCTACTTGATTTGTAAAAAGATCCCTGCAGCTCCACTCAGAGGGTTGCGGTCTTGTCCCTTTTTGTGTGTTTATTTTCATTTTGCATTGTTTCAGGTTTTAATAGTGAGGAACTGCTATTCTCATGAAACTCTTAGTATAGATAAGTGAACGCTTGGCTTCGCATTCAGCAAGAAATAGTAGATCGCTATATTAGATTTCTGGAAGGAAGTTGTAATACGTGTAACTTGCTGACTTGAAATGCGGAGTGAACACAATGTAAGAAAAAATGCTTCGTTTCTGCTCATAACCAGAGTTGGATGAAGAGGGGAAAAAACAGTGAGATGGACATTTGAAAGACATGAAAAACAAGTTGCATGGAAGACTTTTAGGATAAAAATTCACTCTGAAATGAGACTTTTACAGATATCTTTACTGGGTTTCTGTTGGTTTGGGTTTTTGTTTTTTCTTTTTTTGCATTTTTTAAAACTTAGCATCTACATCTGCTTGTGAATCATAGCTCTTGAAGGAATTTTATTGGAAAGTTAAGTGCTTCAGAACCGTGGCAAGAAACCCTCCCAGCTTTCGCCTTCCCCCTCTACATCCCAGCCTCCCCAGTCCTGTCCAGTTACTCGAGCTATGGACTTCTTTGGAAAATCTCAAGCCAACATGTTATTGCTAATTCACCATTTGTTCATTTGTTCATATTGTCTATATACAGTTAGCAAACACCCACACATTTTCATAACATTTTCGTCTTTTGTTCACTTTCCTCTATTTTCCCATCACGTTTTTTTTTAACAGTAACATTGTTCAATATAGCATTGTATGTCTTCAATTGTTTCCTATTACTGTTGTGTGAAACCGGGACTGAAATTCAGAATACTTAAGACCTCATTGGTATTGTGTAGAAGCTGCAGTTCCCACACACAGACACAAGGTCATGCTCAGTGAGAGTGATGACTAGCCCCCATGAAGGGACTGATAGGCATCTGTAATGTACCCACCATGACGCCAGTGCCACTGCCTGGGCACTAGTGGCATCCCCTGGAGGCTGGACCTGTGCTGGGCTCAGAACATGGAGGCTGGTGTGTCGGACTGATCCCAGGCTAGCTGGCAGGCACCCCTTGCAGACTCCTCCCAGGGACTGCAACTATGGGTGTTAACTCAAGTGGCTCAGGTCTATCAGCTCTGGGTATAGCCACAAATATCTTATCTGGTATAATTACTCCTTTTCACACCAAATCTGTTCCTACTTGATGGTTTTCATAATTCAGAATTTTGTGAGTGTAAGTGTGTGAAGAGGGAACAAACTGATAATATCAGGTCAAAGGCAATCTGTTACAGAATGCATCGATAAAGTTATCGGAACTTTAATGCTACTAGGAAAAAATAAGCTATACCATTTCACATTTCAATACATAGACAAAGAATAAGTCGAGTTTGAGAGACAGCAAGCTTGCTCTTCACCTGGAAGTTTCAGCAGAGGCCCTGTGAATTATATCATTCCACTTATTAGAAGTCATTTTAGTATTGTGCTAGTAAAAATGGCAAGTACAAAAAAAAAAAAAAAAGCAAGAAACCATGATGTTCTTTGTTCTATTCAGAGGAATTTTGAACCTGTTTTTAACTACTATTAATTGTCCAGGTCTAAATGGCTTATGCAATAAAACGGCAACAGAAACAAAAGACTTCAGATAATATTCTCTTAAAATTTAACATCAGTTTAGAAAATATTTATTGACACTTAAGTGAATTTATGTTTTGTCCATTCATTTGGTTATTTATTTAGTAATTTTTGAGTTCACATTATGTAAAAGTGAATGACAATAGATGGTAGAAAATTTCTACAAGAGAGCTATGCACACTGGCTGGAAGATGAGAGGAGAAAGACAAAGGAGGCTTCCAACAGAAATTATCTGGTGATCACAAAGTGAGCTACCTAGACAAATGAGGAGGAAAAAATATCCCACAGACAGAGAAAGGCTTATGCAAATAGAGGGAGGGAGGGATGTGTCACCTGAGAAGGAAAGCTGGGAAGGACCAGATTATGGAGGTCTTTTAAAACCATCCCAAGGAACAGGAGTTAATAGGGTTTTTTTCTGAAGGGCAGCAGGGAGTCTCAAAATCAAAGGCGTGGTTTAGAAAGCTCATTGGAGGAAGGCAGGCTGGAGGATGCAGGGTGGTTGGAAGACTTCGATTTGGGGACTGATTACAGAGTAAACGGCTGTGCTGGCTGAATGCCGCTCTGCTTGAATGTGTATCAGTGAGTGTGAGCTTCTTTGGGTAAGTTAGTCAAAATCTTTAGAAATCAAGTGATCAACCAAATAACCACAGAGTTCTAATAACCAAATAAAATCATGTCACCTCTCTAGGTTTCAATTTCTTCTTTATAAAATAAGAGGCTTTTACTTGAAAAGTTTTAAATGCTAAATTCCCCCAAATCTAGTAGAGGAGGTGTTGGCGCCCTGTGTCCTTGATGTGGATTTTAACATTTCTTTCACTTGTTTCCTTATAGTGGAGAACCCAGTTTTCAGTTATGTTCTATCGTTAGATTCTGAAGTCCTGGAATATATGCATGAAAATTAAATTCCACTACAACATTTCTAAATAAGAAGCTTCCACCTAAAGTTACGTTAACTTTAAATTGATCCACTCTGATCTTGTATGATGCTTAGGGGAAAAATGATATTAATACTTAAAATTCTTTACATTCAATTAATGTTTGGTGTTCTCAGATTATTTTCATGTACATTCCCTAATTTAAACTCATTTCGAGCTCATGATGTAGCTAGAACAGGACTGTTTTGGAGATTGGGAAACTGAGAATAAGAGAATTTAAGAATCTAGCACATACATTGGGGCTTTACTTGGATTCCTCAATCCCTTCCCACTGTCCTCTGACACAGTCCCAGAATTACCCCAGCTCTACATGTTGTCTAAGGTGAGGATGACAAAATAAAAATAATGTTCTTGTCAGAAAACAGAGTTTACGAACACAGAGATGTTATGCTTTACATAGAATGCGGGAGATGGCTTTATTTTTCATTTAGACAATGTGCGAGAGGTTCTTTCAGGAGAGGTTCTGTCACTAACTTGTGGCATTATGTATACAAGTCATTACATCTGTCCAGGCCTCAGTTTAAATTAAATATTGTCATTGAATCAGAACTTGTTGATATCTATGGCATTTCCAGCTATAAAACTCTAGCATCCTGGTGTTCTTCAGTGCTCATTCCTTGTTTTATTATTTTTCTTTTAATCAAACCTCCTCATCATAGGTAAAATCGCCACCTAAACCGGGGAAAAATCTGTCCATAACTTGCAAAGTAAGCAATCTGTCTGTAATTAATAGCATAGCCTTACAGGACAATCCTTGCTATCATTCCTGCCATCATCCCTTAAACGTGTTCCTTTCCTTTCTTGAGAGAGAGAATTAAATAATAAAAGCACACACAGCAACCCATCAGGGTTTTATCTTCATGTTCTTCAAGTCCTATCCCCCTCTCTATTTTCAACTTAGCATGTTTTTAACCTGACCTCACTCACATGAAAACACAACTCTTTCAGATATAAAATGTACAAAGACACACAATATCTTTTTTTAGGATGAATCCCGTATAAATACAAAAGAATGTAGAAGACAAGCTTGAGCAATAACCATGTCCATGGGAAGTGAATGCTGCCATATGGTACTGTTTATTTTATTTTTTGGTTTTTCCTTGGAACTTCAATAGTCATTTGACAACGTGGTTAGGAGGAAAACGTGTTCCTTTCTAGAGCCGTCTCCGTAGTCCCAAAGCCCAAATGCATCTCTACTGTGGACCAGGGCTCTTGCCCTGAACTTGCCGGTATGCACCTCTTACAGGCTCATCCTTGACTGCATCCTACAATAGATGCCGAGCAAATCCAGTGCGCGCTCAGTCCGACACACAGCTGCTGTAGAAGACATTTCTTCCCACGTGTGAGAAATTTTTCCTAAGAGCTTAATTCAGAGAAATTACTTATTCCTTCAAAATGCATTCACTGAGTTCCTAGCAGGAGCCATATATGATGCTAAAGTAGCCACAGAGAAGTCAAATCTAGATCCTTCATTTTAAGAGCACACCATGCAGGGGAGATCTCTACCCTCTGTATAAATAATGATAATATAATGTCACAAGAGGGCAAGGGCCACAGAAGAGAAAGAGTTAGCGGGCTATGGAAACCAGAAAAGATGCTTTGTGAAAGGTCAATGGCATTGGAAAGGGCCTCCCAGATGTTATCATCTGGCTTCCTTCACATCAGCCCTTCACAGAGTCCAGCCTGTCAGGACTGCTGATCGTCTCCCTTCTCTGCATGAGACTGTCTAGTACCTCATACCTCTCAGGTCCTTTGAAACTCCCGACAATAAGTAGCTGGACCCATCGAAGTCTCCAGGAAGTTGTCTTCTCAGCAGCCACCTACAAGCGGGCAATAAACACAAGGCACTAAACAGTATGAGATACTTGGGGGGATTGCAGTCCTATTGCCTCCTAATCCCCCAGTCATTTTCCTCTTTATTGACTAGTCAGGAGCATCACACTTAGCCAACAATTAGAGCACAAGAAATGACTTTCCTTCAAGGGGGCTTTTGGGGGTCTGCTGGAGATGCTCACTCTTTGAGTTAGAAAGTTACAGGGACCCAGGATAATTACCGAATCCAGCTTTGTCTCCTTGTAAGGGATAAATCTTTTTCTTCCTTGCTTTTGTGTGTTTGTAACCTGAGGTC
>PVJI01004987.1:0-101730 GCA_004026765.1 Micronycteris hirsuta
TGCTACCCCAGCTCTTTTTTCTTGTCCGTTTGCTTGGAAAACTTGTTTCCAGCCCTTCACTTTCAGTCTGTGTAAGTCTTTTGTCCTGAGGTGGGTCTCTTGTAAGCAGCATATGTGTGGGTCGTGCTTTCTTATCCATTCTGCTATTCTATGTCATTTAATTGGAGCATTTAATCTATTTACGTTTAAGGTTATTATTGATAGGTACTTATTATTGCCATTTTTTTTTTGTACCTGTGTTCCTCACTCTCTCTCTTTCTCTTCCTTCCTGTAAATCAGTCCCTTTAGGATCTCTTGCAGAGCTGGTTTGGTGGAGGTGTATTTTTTTAGACTTCTTTTGTCTTGGAAGCTCCTTATTTGGCCATCTATCTTGATTGAGAGCCTTGCTGGGTAGAGTAGTCTTGGTTGCAGGCCTCTGGTTCTCATTACTTGGAATATTTTTTGCCATTCCCTTCTGGCTTGGAGTGTTTCCATTGAGAAGTCAGCTGCTAACCTTATTGGCGTTCCCTTGTATGTTACTTCCTGCTTCTGCCTCGCTGCCTTTAGGATTCTCTCTTTGTCTTGGAATTTTGCCATTTTAATGATGATGTGTCTTGATGTGAGCCTGTTAGGGTTCCTTTTGATTGGGACTCTCTGTATTTCCTGGATTTGTGTGGCTTTTTCTCTCATCAGATTAGGGAAGTTTTCCATCATTATTTTTTCGAACAGGTTTTCCATCCCTTTCTGCTCTTCCTCTCCTTCTGGTATCCCTATTATATGAATATTACTATGTTTCATGTTGTCCTGCATTTCCCTTAATACCTCTTCATTCTTTCTGAGCCTCTTTTCCTGTTCTTGCTCTTTTTGGGTGCTTTTTTCAACCTTGTCCTCCAGATCGTTGATCCGATCCTCTGCCTCATCGAGCCTACTTTTGATTCCTTCTATTGTGTTCTTAAGTTCAGATATTGTATTCCTCATTTCCTCTTGGCCCTTGTGAATAGTTTATATTTACTTTTTCATGTTGACATAGTTTTCAGTGAGTTCATTATAGTTTCCCTGTAGTTTCTGGTATTTTCTGTGAGTTCATCAAGCTTCTCGAGTTTCTTGAGCTGCCTGATAGCATATGCTTTGAACTCAATATCTGATAGTTGGCTTGCCTCTGTTTCATTTATCATTGTTTCTGGGGCTTCCTCCTTTCCTTTCATTTGGGGATTGTGTCTTAGTCTTCCCACTGTTTGTGGGATTCTTCTTGCTAGCCTCTGGTTCTTAAATTGATCTGTCAAGTTCTGTGAAGCAGCAAAGTTAATGTTGTGTTACTCTCTGTTTTTTGGACTGACTCTTGTCTGGGGCCCACTCTATTCTCTTCACAATTCCAGGTTTTAATGTATCACCTGTTGATTAAGAAGCGAGGGGAAGGAAGAAAAAGAAGGAAAAGAAAGCAAAAGAAAAGGAAAAAGAAAGATAAAGAAGAAAATAATTTGAAAATAACATAAAATAAAAAATAATAAAAAATAGGAAATAAAAGGAAGAGGGAACTAGGAATACCAAATGAAGGGAAGGTAGAAGGAATTAAAAAAATATAGAGGGACAGATAGGAAGGAGGGTGGGGAAAAATAAACTAAGAAACAAAGAGAAAACAAAAGAAATCAAAAAAATAAAAAATTAAAAAATTAAAAAAAAAGACTTTTATTGGCTGGCTTCAACAGCATCAGGCTGGAAAGGTATCAGACTTCTCCTGCTGTCTTCCTGGGCTGCACTCTCAGCTGCCGTCCCACCTCCAGCCGAGTTGCCAGGAGTTTTCAGCACTTCCTCTGGGCCTCCTGACCCCCATCCGAGTCAGAGTTTATGAGGTCTGTGTCTCCCGTCAGTGGGGCTCACTGTAGCTCCTCTGTTTCTCCCCCACGGAGGGACTCTGCACCGCAGGTCTGAGTTGTGTCTCAGGCCCTCCAGGAGTGAGCTCCGCGCCCCTGCATTCGCTGATCGCTTTTGTCTCTGGATTCAGGGCTTGCGAGCCGCAGTCCTGGGCGCCCAGTCTGGCAACACCTCCAGCCGCCCCCGACTGGCTCCACCAGGTGCGCGCCCGATCCCTGAGCCCTGGGCCTGGGTTTCCCTTTCAGTTCAGTCTCCAATTCCTCCGGATGGGATAGCCGGCCTCTGCAGATCAGTCCCCACGTACACACCAACCTCCGGACTGCTGGGGACCAAGGCTCTTCCAACAGAAGCGCGTCTGCTTTGGCAACTCACACACCCCAATCCAGCTCCCTCCCATGGATCTCAAACAACCAGTTTTTTTATTTAATTTTTCTTTATTAATTTTCTCTTATCCATTTTATGTATTTTTTTTATTCTCATCTTTATTATTTTCTTTCTTATGGTTACTTGGGATTTGATTTGCTCTTCTCTTTATAGTTTATATGTTCCTCAATACTTCTTACTATCAGCTATTTGTAACTATAGCAACCTAGTGAGAGTGAAGTGGTTGGCATCCCATGGTTTTAATCTGCATCTTACTTATGGCCAAAGATGCAATTTTTTAGTGTCTCTAATTCCTTCTCAGAATGTCTTTTATAAGTGAGTCTATCAACATCTATAAACTTCAAATGGTGATAAATACCTTATTCATTTCTAATTGCCTTCAGTACTTCTAGGTATCTTAATAATAAAATTATCATTAATGGTAGCCAATACTTTGTTAAGCAGTAACTTGGGTCTGGGCTTTTTATATACCTATTCAACTCTCACACAATCTCAACATAAAAAATTGTGTTAAGTGAACTTTAATAACATGGAATTTACAGGTCAAATCCATCCATTTACTTCTGTAATGACTGCATGCTAAGACTGTTACATTTTAAAGTGTTGTGAAAGGAAACAAGGCTCTGAGACAGAGATCTGTCTGGCTTGCAGAGCGTAAAATTTTAATATATGGCTCTTTACAAAAAGTTTGCTGACTTCTGACTTACAATGAAATATCATTTGTTCAAAACCGGCTTCACCAATTCTGGAATGAAGGTTTCACAACTGACAATGTACTTGTAGACATACAAGGCCTCCAGTTTATCTGTAGCAACTAGTGTTGCTATCCTTAGAAAGACCAGGGGAGAATAAAATAAACATACAAGCTTTTGTTTTTAAAAAAGATAAATTGTCTGGGTATTCACTGCTTTAATACAGAGACTAAGGCTTGATGAAGGAAATTTGAATATGATCTCACAAACATACATGAGGAAAGAGAAAACTAACCACAGTTGTACAAGACCCAAAAAGGATGTGCACCATAGAAAATATTCTGAGGATTAGTGCACATCTTTACTCCTCCACAGTACACAGTCTTCACAACGGTAGATTGGATGCACTCCTAGAAGGATAAAGAAAAATCACTAGATTATACATGATGTAGGAAGACAGACTGGCCCAGCGTAACAGTTTGTACTAGATAATGAAATCAACAATCTGAGGGAATGGATTATTTGAGTATAAAAATGGTAAAGTTATTCATTCATTCATCTGTTGTACATGTGGGTTGTTTGCCCTTCGGCTGTTGTGAATAATGCTGCTACATGCATGGCGAACAAGTGTCTGAGTCCCTGCTTTCAATTTTTTGAGATTGTTGGGAAGGAAACATATTCCTTTTAGGCTATTTGGCTGAGGTAATAATAAAATTAACATAAGACAGGTTAACCAGAGAAAAAATTAAGAATATGAAGGCCTGCGAGCAGTTAGGTAGCTGGGGCTTCTGTGCCATTCTGAACTGAGGGGAAGGGGTAGGAGCCCGGGTGCACATAAACAACAGTGGAATATTGTGGGAACAGCAAGTGAAATGGAATTCTGATACATGCTATAGAACATGGATGAACCTTGAAAATATTATATTAAGTGAAATCAACCAGAAAAAAGACAAATATCGTATAATGTCACCTATGTGACATACCTAGCTAGAATAAACAAATTCATAGGGACAGAAAGTAGATGAAGGTACTGAGGGGAATGTGGAGTTGTTCAGTGGGTGCAGAGTTTCCCTTTAGGGTGATGGAAAAGTTTTGGAGATGAGTAGTGATTGTGGCCCAGCACTGTGAATGTACTTGATGTTACTGAATTGCACACTTGAAATGGTTAAAATATTACATTTCATGTTATGAAAAAAAATAATTGGTACAGTTAGATGAGCTGTACAAAGGTAACATCCACTCCGACATTGCAGCCCAAGTGCCAACTCTGAATATCGACAAAGTGATATTCACAAATCAAGGTACTCAATTAGTTTTTGTTTGAACCATTTTGTGTTCTCTGTGCCACCCAGAAATCTGAATTTATTATCAAGGTTTCTGGTGTAACGGTAGACTTTCCCTTGTGATGATCCGCACTGGACTATGTTTTATATCCCCACCTTCCCTATTGTTCCTGCCTGTCTCCTCTCCCCTTCTTTAAAGTAACCACTCTACTATTCAGTACTCAATGATAAATAAAAATGTGGGCTTATGTACATTGTATCTTTTAATCCATCTCCCCTGTCACTCAGTGCTTTTTTTTTCTAAATAGGTTTGCCAATTGGAACTCATATCTAAAACTATAAATTTTAAATTCCCAGAGCAACATCATTTACATTTTACTGTAAAATAATATTTGAAAGAACTAACATGTGAAAACGAAGTCACCACCCATTTCTAAAGAAGGCTTTCGCTCATATTCAACTCTTTTGTCTTGAGGCTTGAAATTTTATCATTAGTAGCTAGATTTTTTTCATTCTTAAAAGAAATTAAATCCATTCTTTTCTCATCAGAATGAAACACCCTCTAATATAAACAACTAAAAATTCAGACAGTCTATTTGTTCAGGCTGAAATGTGAATGCTTGCTTGAGAATCCCAATATTCTGTATTGTCTGTCATTGATGACTATGCTAACACAATTATAACATTTTATATTTCAGAATAACAATGTAATTGATCTCAAAGGATACATGAAACCTTTTTATCCATACCCTTTTGTGTATTGCTAGGTCGTATTGGTTTCTTTCCAGAATATTCTCTAATTTAATTTTCCTTTGAATAATTGTTTACCAGATCAAATTTATCTTTATTTTCCCCTAGAAATCCTTTTGACCTTTACAGAAGACTGGACCTATAACTGAACAGTATGCTGATAGAAATGATAAGATTTGTTATAAGACTTAAAAATTTGCTTGAAAGTATTAGTATATTAGTAAATATTTAAAAGCTCCTTTCTTACACATTCTTAGCAAAATGAATAATATAGTCTTTAACCATTATTTGTGAGATTGTTTAGAAAGTAAATTAATTTTGTTAACCCTAAACACAGTGCTTTTTCTGTAATTGTTCTCCTAGCTAGCAACTATACAAAAACTTATTTAGTCTGCCTTTATTACCTGGCATATTTGGAATAATTCCTGGACTTATCACTGACATAAAATAGTGTATAATGAAATAGTCAAGCTAGTGGGTTTTTTGGTTCTTTTTTTTATTACTTTATTGTTGTTCAATTATAGTTGTCTGCATCCTCTCTCCTCCCCTCCCCTCACCCCCTCCAAACCCACCTCCCTCCCCTGCCTCCATCCTCCCCCTTGGTTCTGTCCATGTGTCCTCTATAGTGGTTCCTGAAATACCTTCTCCCCATAGGCCCTCCCTCTCCCCTCTGGCTATTGTTAGACTGTTCTTAATTTCAATATACCATATGATCTCACCTTTAACTGGAATATAGTTAACAAAAGAAAAAAGCAAGAGAAACATAGCTAGAAACATAATGTTTTTTTTTAAGTAGGCACAAAATTATATATATAATTGAACCAGGTATGTTGTCAAAATGATGTTTTAAATCATCCATTTTATTTGCATATTAAAACTGTGAATCCCCTTTGGTCACACTGGAACTATTACAATAGTAAAACCCATCTTTGTCACTCTTGAATTGTTTTCCATTCCATTATTCAAAGCTCTTTATAATTTGCTGCTACCTTACTTCTCCAAATTACCTTTTTTCTTTATTTCCTTTTTAATCAATTTTATATTCCTTCAGAAATGGCCTATATATTTTGTTGGAAAATGATTGCCACAAGATACTGATTTATCACTGATATTTTTGCATTCATTTTGTGATGGAAATGCTTTTCAATTTTTACTCATAAGATTCTCATCTTACCCCTAAAGCCCACATTACACCTGCTATATTAAGTCAACTCTAATTATCTAATCTGTCTATTTTCTAAACTATCCTAACATTTATTGTTAAAAACAATTGGCAGTTTTACTATTGTATACACTTTCACTGTATTTGTCTTGAGGCTCCAACTAGAGAGACTTCAAGGACAAGAAAATGGATTTATATCTGTTAAAATCTTTATTACCTATCATATAATTGATATTGAATATATGTTATTGCATAATTAAGTCCACTTATTTTTAGTTATAATTAATGCTTGTGTAAGAATTAAACCGTAGGAAGTTGAACATAGGAAAAATTGAAAAGAAAGTGTCTCAATTAAAGAGTTGGGGGCAAAGAGGAAGTAGAAAGTACACTTGTGGAAACAATGTGGATTCTAAGGTAAGACAGGTGACTCATTTCACCTCTGTTTTTTAAAATTAATCTGTATTGTAATTTTTTCCCATTACCATTGTCACCTCTGTTTTGATTATAGAGATGTTTATGCTACTGAAATGGGGTGCAGAGCAAGGGGTTCCCAAAATATAAGAGATGTTCCATACAGACCTTGGTTGGGAGAAGGGAGAGTGGATGATACAGTTTAAGATACTTTTCATACCAATGGCAAGTAGATAGCCATATCCTTCCTAAAGGGAAGTGTGCTGCTGCTTGGGTAAAAGGTCTACATGACTTTCAGAACATACACTGCCAAATATAAGGTCACATAGGAAGCTCCAGGTCAGCATTTAGAATAGGGGCTTGTCTACCATAAAGGCAGGGAGAGTAGAGTAGCAGCCCTGAATGGCAGCCATGTAGTTTGGAAGGATGTAGAAGCCCCCCTGCCCGCCACTGACCCACCATGAGGTCTGATGTAAGGAGATGCCGTGAGGTTTGGAGTAAGGAAATGCCCTGTGGTTCTGGATTACGAGCTAGAGTAAGAAAGAGTTTCCACTGGGAAACCTGCCTGGAGAGAATAGGGCACCAGAGTGGATGGAGCCATGTGGGGGACATGCCTAACCAAGCACAAATTAATGGGAGATGCCTGAAATGCTGAACTGTGACCGAGAATGCTGAGCTGCAGATTTCTGCTCTTTTGAAAGATGGTGCCTTTGATTGGCATATTCTGAAACTGGCCTGGGTTGGCAAAGGGAGCAGGATTATGTATTTTGGGGTGTTTTAAAGTGAGTGGGACTTAACAGCAGAAATCTGCCATTGTTCTGAATCTGTATAACCTTTACATAAACAACCCCATTCCTTTTTCCCCAAACCCTTGCATTGGGAGTCACGCTTCTTGGTGGTGAGCAATAGAACCATGCAGCTGTTCCCGAACAGCACAGGTGGGGTTCTGTAACACTGCCTCACCTCACCCTAGTATGTACTGAGCAAAGATTTTCAAGTCGTGAAAGTATTGCAAATGCACACATATTCATATTTTAATATATTTGCTTAGAGTCCTCAATCATAACTGTATACTAGGATCATGCAGGGAGCTTTAAAACAATGCTGACAGCCAGCTTCCACCTTCATAAATTCTGGTTGAAGCTCCCCTAGGTAATTCTAATATGCAGTTGTTAAAGAGAAAACCACAGGCCCAAATGGAGTCACTCGTGCTAAAAGCCCATGATACCAAACCTAGATTGAATACCTGATCTAATTAATCTTAACCTTTCCCAAAATATAATCTTAACCTTCACCAGTATGGAATTTTTGGCCAAGCCACAGTAACTTGGGCTCTCTCCATCTCCCATAGAAAAAAGTGTCAAAGCAATCTGCATGAGAAAGACCTTCTCCTCCTCTTCCCCCAAAGAAAAGATGTCCCAGATCCCCAAATAATCCTTCTTTTCTTTCCCTAATAGCTCCCTTGCCCCACGTTTCTTCCTATCAAAACCCTCCTTTTTGTACAACTCCCAGAGTGCCTTTCCACTTGCTAGATGGGATGCTGGGGATTCATAATTCATGAATCCTTAATAAAGCCATTAGATTTTCATATTTACTCAGTGGAATTTTGTTTCTTAACACAGTCAATGTTGAGAACCACTGAGTTAGAGGTTCTTGCAGCACACGTATTGAAAATTGCTGAGTTAGAGGACTAGCTTAATCACTGAGTTTCTTTTTCTTTTTTCTAAGTATATTTTATTGATTATGCTATTACAGTTGTCTCAATTTTTTTCTCGCACTTATCTCCCTCCTCCCTGCACTTACCCCCACCCTCCAGCATCCCCCTGCCTTAGTTCATGTCCATGGGTTGTATATATAAATTCGTTGGCTTCTCCATTTCCTATACTATTCTTAACCTCCCTCTGTCTATTTTGTGCTTTCCTACTGTGCTTTTATTCTCTGTACCTTTCCCCCCATTCTTTCCTTCCCCAACACACTGATAACCCTCCACGTCATCTCCATTTCTATGATTCTGTTCCTGTTCAAGTTGTTCGCTTAGTTCATTTTTTTTTTTTAGGTTTGGTTGTTGGTAGTTGTGAGTTTATTGTCATTTTATTGTTCATAGTTTTTATCATCTTTTTCTTAGCTAAGTCCCTTTAACATTTCATATAATAAAGGCTTGGTGATGATGAACTCCTTTAACTTGACCTTATCTGGGAAGTACTTTATCTGCCCTTCCATTCTAAATGAAAGGTTTGCTGGATAGAGTGATCTTGGATGTAGGTCCTTGCCTTTCATGACTTTGAGAACTTCGTTCCAGCCCCTTCTTGCCTGTAAGGTTTCTTTTGAGAAATCAGCTGATAGTCTTATGGGAACTCCTGTCTCCTTTTCTCTTGCTGCATTTAAGGTTCTCTCTTATTTTTAATCTTAGATAATTTGATTATAATGTGTTTTTCTGTGTTCCTCCTTGGGTCCAGTTCCTTTGGGATTCTCTGGGCTTTCGGGACTGCCTGGAAATCTATTTCCTCTGTCATATTGGAGAAGCTTTCCTTCATTATTTGTTCAACTAAGTTTTCAATTTCTTGCTCTTCCTCTTCTTCTGGCACCCCTATGATTCATATGTTGGGATGTTTTAAGTTGTCCCAGAGCTTCCTAAGCCTCTCCTCATTTTTTTTGAATTCTTGTTTCTTCATTCTGTTCCAGTTGGATGTTTATTTCTTCCTTCTGTTCCAGATTGTTGAGTCCCAGTTTCCTTCCTTTCACTGTTGGTTCCCTAAATATTTTCCTTTATTTCACTTTGTGTAGCCTTCATTTCTTCCTTCATTTTGTGACCAAGCTCAATCAATTCTGTGAGCATCCTGATTACTACTGTTTTGAACTCTGCATCAGATAGGTTGTTTATTTTCTCATCTTTTAGTTCTTTTTCTGGAGTTTTGCTCTGTTCTTTCATTTGGGCCATATTTCTTTGTCTCAGAGCACTTGTTACCTACTAAGGTGTAGAGCCTTAGGTATTTCCCAGGGCAAGGCAGCACTCTTTGCTGCATTGTGGTGCTGTATGTAGGGGGAGGGGTCCAAGACGGAACAATATTGCTTGCTCAGCTCTCGTCCCACTTTCTGTCACTTCCCTCAATTTCCACAAGGGTATTGTGCCCTTTCAGGTACTGATTTGCAGATGGGTGGGTTTGTGTAGATTTTAGGACCCTGTGGGCATCTCCAACGGTCTCTCTGTGAGACTGGGAGTTTCTCCCATCACTGCAACCCCCACCAATTTTTTATATCCAGGAGTTTTGAGTCTTTCATTTCCTGTGCTGTAACCCTGGTTTGTGTGGTCTGTCTCTCACCCCTGTTGTTCCTACAGGCTTATCTGCATGTGAATGTGGGATTGCTCCATGGACAATTGCCTTGCCTTGGCACTCATCCTCTCTGTCTCAGCTGCTTGTCTCCATCCCTCCTACCAGTCTGGATGAATGTTTCTTTAACTCCTTGGTTGTAGGAGTTCCCTGCAAATGATTTTCTGGCTGTTCTGGCTGTTCTTTGTTTTTACGTTGGCTGTTATCCTTCTTTTGGTTGTACAAGGAAGCAAATCATTTCTGCCTATGCCCCCATCTTGCCTGGAACAAAAATCACTGAGCTTCTGATGGTGATGGTGCCAAGGATTTGTCAGTACTATTTGTCAGAAATGAAGAGTATCCACTGGTGGTTTCAGCTTGTGTTAGATTTGATTGCCCATTTATTCCATTGACCAAAGAAAACAGTGATGTAAGCAATATTTTATTACAACATTGCACATATTTTCACATACACATCTTTCTTGTCATTCTTGTGTGGATGTTTTGTTTCCTTTATGTTTTCTGATTTTGGTAAAAACAAAGTGACAAAATTGTTGTAAACCAGAGAAAAATTGTCAACTAGTCTCCAATTTCCATTTTTTTGTATTGTCAAATAGTTGTGGTTGGAAGAAGACCCCAAATTTCCAAAAGTCATTGTTTTATTTGGAATTATTCTTTATCTTATATCTTTTCACATATCCAGTTCTGGTCCTGTATGCTAAGGAAGTCTAACTCTATTCTGGGGGATTGTTCTAAACATATATTTGTTATTGAATTGATGGAATTCTGGACTTAGAGATGCAGATGTTTTTCTCCTGGTGGCATCCCTGCAAAGTTGAGTTGCTTTAACTTTATTCAGATATTAAAATATTCATGATCTGGTGGTGAAGAATGGCCCTTTTTTTTTCAGTCCAGGTCATGAATTAATTCAATAGCTAGGCTTAGAAACCTGGAAGGTATCGGCTTCTCTTTCAGATAAATTATTGTGAAGGTAGAATACAAAAGATTTATTACAAATCATATGAATGATACAGCACCTTTATGGCATGCAGCTTGTACAGTTAAACAACAGCCATTCTCTACCTCAGTTAATACAATGTATATACTTCAGTGTTTCTAAGGCTGTGAATGCCTGCAGAACTGTCCCTGAAGAGATTTATGCACAGTATTCAGTTCTAGAATATATGACAAGGGGGGTAATTCTCATTATCTATTATTTATGAATGGGCTGTGCTTATCATTCAAGCTCTTGAACTTTGTCAATGTGCCTCAGATTTCCTTTTTCATGCTGTGCCTCAAATGCACACTTCAAAACATTATATATTATGCACACCATGCTCTATCAAAATAAATCAGAACTTTTTTGAAGAACTTGTTTTATTTGAAATCTGTTATCTTTCTGGTGTTACCATTTCTTTCTCCCAATGTTATTCTAAAAACGTATGCAGCACAACCTAATTTTAACAATACGTGCTATTTTGATAAACATTGATTTGTTAATTTTGCCTTCTTTTCTTAGACAGTGTGACTTCTTTTCAATCAAAAGCCTTCTAAAACTTATAAGAGCGCAAGAGGATAGCCAGAGTTCTCACTGTGTATAAACAGAGAGCTTTTTCTCATTTTGAGATCTCCTGTAAATTTCTTCAGCTATTTCTCATTCACACAACAAAATTTGGGTTTTACCATTCCAATACAATTTCTTCCTTGTGGAAGGGTCTTAGGGTCTTAGATTTCTTGCTGTGTTCTTTTCTGTGTGCTCCAACAGTTACTTTGCTAATGGGCCTCTTAAAATATTTCTGTATGTTTCTTCTAACACATTGAAAAAATGGACATGACTAGTAAAAATTTATTTGAACTCTGTACCTTCATTACATACTTCAGCTCTACATGAATATTTTCAAGACCCAACATGAAAGAAGAGAAAATGTTCCAAAACATCTCTCTAAGCTATTTAGATGTTCTTACATCTATATTTTTCCAAGTAGCCTGAAAAAAATAGTGTGGAGTTAGAAGACAGTTTTATCACTGGCTCTTTTACACGTGTTGATGTAAGAAACATCTAAACCTATAAAGAATTTTTATGAGTTTATTTGAGCCAAACTGATGACATGCTGGGTAGCAAGATCACCAATGCTCTGGAGAATTACAGTATTAAAGTTTCTTGTGTATATTTGGAAGTGAAAGAAGGTATGGAAGAATACACAAAGACAGGAGAAAACAAGGTAGAGGATAATTAACAAGATTATATCCTCCCTGGAGGATGGTCTGAAAAAGATAATTAGTTTTGGCATTTCAAAGTGTGTGAACCTAGATATACAAAAACAATGGACAATGATCACTTGGAAATATTTTACTAAAGAATTTATAGGTATATGATGTGACAACCCATCGTGACCTGCTCAGTTGGGAATTTATGATCAGATTACCTAGCGAGGTTATTTTCAGTTTCTGAACTTGTATGCGCCCATTTCTTCTTCATACACTTACAAAAGGGCAGTGTTGAGAAACTCTAAAAATCTTGAACTTCAAATTTCTTTATTTCTACTTACCTTCAAAGTCTCTTTGAGTTAAGCTGATTTGTGTTATGTAGGCAGTGAGATAGGCATGAGCAGAGTAGGAACAATAGGCCAGGTGCAGAGGGTCACCAGGAAGGAGAGCCCTAGGTGCCTAGCAACAGGCAAAACTATAAACCCTTGCATGAACACAACCTTAAGTATCAACCCCTGAAGATGACATGTAGGCTTCAGCTGATTTTAGCTCCAGGCCCAGAAAAGCAGCAAAACCAGATTCAGTCATGCTGTGACTGATATCAGGACCAGTTGCATTGACTAATGACCCCTTGCCTTGGAGCCGACAAATCAGTGAAGTTCACTACATGGGGGAACACACATCTGAAAGCTGATGGATATTCTATTAAGATCCTCCCCTCAGACTTCCAGATAAAAGTCCTCAAGATGGAAGGCCCAGTTTGGATCTTTTTTGTTTTTTAATTTGTTTATTGTTATTCTATTACAGTTGTCCCAATTTTTTTTCCCCTTTGTCCTCCTCCACCCAGCCCACCCTGACTCCCACAGTTAATCCTCACACTGTTCATGTCCATGTGTCATTTGTCCATATTCTTTGACTAGTCCCTTCCCCTTCTTTCCACCATTATTCTCCTCCCAACTCTCCTTTAGTTGCTGTTGGTCTGTTCTGTAGTTCCATAATTCTGGTTCTATTTTTCTCATTAGTTTATTTTGTTCATCAGATTCCTCTTACAGGTAAGATCATGTGGAATTTGTCTTTCACAGACCAGCTTATTTCACATAACATAACATTCTCCAGTTCCATCCATGCTGTCACAAAAGGTAGGAGTTCCTTCTTTCTTTCTGCTGCATAGTATTCCGTTGTGTAAATGTACCACAGTTTTTGATCCACTCATTCCCTGATGGGCACTTAGGCTGTTTCTAGCACCTGGCTATTCTAAATAGCGATGCTATGAACACCTGTGCCTTATCCCACTGCCTTTCCCCAGATGTGTTTTCCTTGCTTCTCTCTTTTGCCCAAGCTCCAAGAGCCCTTCTTTTGCCTCTGTAACTTTTCCTGAGCCCATTTCTTCTATGGCTCACTTCCTCTTCCTCTGTGAATTTCTAAATAATATTTCTCTTACAGTTTATGTCTTAGGTCTGAATTCTTTCTCAGCCAGAACTTAAGTACTGAGTTTGCTGAACCAAGGTTTGGTCTAACTCCATAAGTCTAACATCTGTTGCCATTTTGTCACCAAGAAAACCACTATACACTATATAAGTTTATGCTGACCATTCTTTTTTTCCCCCTCCAGATTCATAATCTGCCCTTCTTCACTCTGAGTTGTGCCTAAGGAGCTGAGCCCCACGGACTGTTTCAATAAGGCTCCTTTTCACTTTTGCCTAGTCATTGGGAAGCACCAGTCACATGTAGGATACAGAAGATGTGCTTTCCCTTGGCTCGCTTCTTACAAGGAAACAATTTGGTACAGTTTGTTTCTGTTTTTTTCACTACCAACGTCTGCAACTTCGTTTGAGTATTCCCTCTTCTATACCGATAGGCCCCGATGATTCCAGTTATCCGCTCCTCCCTGGCCCCTTCAGACCCAAAATGGCAGTAGCTTCCTGTAGCTAGCCCTAAGGCACTACTTCATGGTATTTTACTTTATTCCCCACGCCATCTTCCAGCTTCATAAAAAGTCCCTTTAGCACATTCTCTTTCGCCATCTGTTTTGAGTGTGTCATGTTTCTTGCTGGAACCCTAAGACAAATAATTGCATTTGTTATTGCAAAGTTATTAATAATGAGATATTCTATACTCTACTATAAATCTACATACAGCAATGCATTCTTTCTGTATTTTTAAAATAAATATGCACATACACACATTTCTAAATATATGCTTTTTCCCCCTTTTCCAGAACTCATTTCCAATGTACTAGATTCAAGGGCTAGGTTAAATTTTAAGGACATTATATAAATTTAGCCTCAATTTTATTTAAAACTGTGATCTTATTGCTGCTAGTCTTGGATTTTAACTTTTACAATTGTTTAACTTTAGTTTTATGAAATTCATGAATAAGTATTCACATCACCAGTATTTTTGATCTACAGTTCTAGTAATTAGTGTATATATCTCATCATTAGTATCATGTGTAATTAGTATATTTAATAGTACATATTATTATATGTAATACATATATAACATACATATATTGCATTTCAAATAGAAATTACTTGCAATGCAGTGGCTAAAGCAGGTATATTCATAATTCAAAAAGTTTCTTGTAAGTTAAATTTCATTGTTATCAAGAAGTTCTTTTTTCACTAGAATGTGAAAAAAATGTGTGGCATCACAGCTTCTAGGTCATTCTTTCTGAGAATGTCTTGGCTATAAAAGTTTTAGAACAGTTGTCCTTGAGGTTTACGTACATTACACTCTGATGTGTGCCTCTGGCCCGCATACAACTGAACTAACTGTGTATACACCTGCACCCTTGTCAATCATGTTAGATATTTGTGGACTTGCATTTGTGAATAATAGTATAATATCATTGTCAGTAACCCGTGACTAAAACTGCATATTACAGAAACATTTATGTCACCTAACTGAATACTACTGCTCTTAAAGTTCAGCTCCTGGTTATTCAGGGATAGTGCTGTAAGGAATCACTGTTTTAAGAAAATCTGGCTATCTTGAGTGTCGTGAGTAAGGTAAATCTTCACTTCATTAGCCACATCTCTGCTTCCTTAGCTCCATTCTGAGTCAGAATAAAGACTGGCTTCTTCTTTGCAATTTCAGCCCAATTCAAAGTTTCCCTGTTGTTCCCTGCTCTCCCCTTGGAAAACATTGGAAGATAGCAATAACTCCAGTCACTGCTCCAACTGGCCAGCCTTTGACTCAGCTCCTATAGGGAACATGGTAATAGGATGTAAAAAGGTAGAGAAGGGATAGGTAACTATCTCTATATGTCTACATTTATATCTATCTCTTTCATCACCCTCCTTGATATTTTTCTTCTCATTTTATTCCTTTGCAAGTGTTAACACAATTGTCCATGCTCTCATCTACAATGTTGTATGTCCTTATGTTGAGATGAAACCAGTTTCCACTGGAAAGACTCATGTTTGCTTTTAAATTTATTATCTTAGTTATTAAACACTAAACTGAACTTTTGAATTTATGATGATGTATTTCCTACCTCTTAGTGTGGGATAACTGAATTAAACTGCTAACCTGAAGACTAAAGGGAGGCTACTTGTATATCTAAGCTCTTGATAGATTTTAACTTTATGAAATTTATAATTAGTGTCAGTAAGATCATGCTATTTGAAGTTCATTAAATTTTCAACTGAGGAATACTCATTTTCTTTTTGAGCACCTACTTGATATAAGCCTTTATTGGTCCGGCTAGAATTGCATTTGGTGTGATGTTTTGAAAACTACTCTAGCATAAGAGATAGAGCTTATATCCTCCCCAAACTGTGCTTGCATATCAATTATAACACTTACTAATTACATTATATTGGGCAAATGTTTTGACTTTAAAGTTATATATAAACATGAGAGCCAATAATACCTACTGTGGTAAGTTGTGAGTTGTAGACCAACAAGCGTTGATTTAATTTTCCCACTTTTGTTCTCCTCTTTCAGGTTTTGCTTTATTCATTTCTCTTGCAAGTTGGGAACAGGTAGCTCCTACTAGCAATGCAGGGAAAAGGCAATTTTTAACTTTTTTTTCCTCTTTAAAAATGTTGGTAAAATACACATATCCTAAAATTCATTTTCTTGGCCATTATTTAGTACACAGTTCTTTAGTATTAAATACATTAAAATCTCCAGAACTCACTTCATGTTGCAAAGCTGAAATTCTCTACTCATCAAACAACAGCACTCCCCATCCCTTCTCCCCAGATTTCCGCTCATAGTGTTAGCTTTATGATCACAGCAAATTTAGTTAAGACTGAAGGTTTATTTCAGATTACTGAATTTCATTAACATGGTTTATAATCCCATTGGCTACGCATCTCCATTTTCAAGAATGATTTGTGTTTTGATATTTTAATCTTTTGGGTAAAGTTGATCATTAAGTGAATAATCTGATGATTTTTACTATTATACATTAAATAGAAGGAAAATAACAAATCCAAAAAGATATTATTTATCCTACCAGTTTCCTCTACCTTTGGTTTTAGAAAACACTAGTGACTGCCTATAACTCACAGGCAATGGGTAGGACTGGTGAGGTAAGATCTTTGCTACAGACAGGTCATATTCGATAATTAGAGACTTGAGGGGACTGAGTCTTTCACTTTTTATCAGCCAGCTCTGTCCTAACTCTAGTCTTGGCTAAAAGTGTGAATATCTTTACTTATATTTTGAGCTATACTCAAACAAAAAAATCTAATAGCGATACTAATTCCTAAAGTTTTAAATACATATAAGTTTATTTTCATATGTGTGTTTGAATTGTAATTATTTCTTGGCTGTCAATATGTATGGGTCGTAGACTAAGAAAATAAGTAAATAAGTGAATCAGAATGTGGAAATAGTTATTTTTAAAATATTACTTATGTGCATTTTTAAACTACTTACAAATATTTCTGTTTGGTTTTGATAAGAAAAAATTGCTTTCCTACATAATAATATATAATTTAGTTGTAGGAATTAAGCATTTTAATAAATGTAAAGCACTGAAAATAATGCCTGACACATAGAAAATGCTATATAATTTTAACTATTATTACCATTGTAACAGTTGTTATTATTATTATCATTATTACATGGGGAATTAAATTGAATGGACAGTGATTCTGATATTTATTTACCAAAGTTATGTTATTTGGGAAAGCCTTGGTACTCTCCACCCCAGGTACCTGCTCTATAAAATATTTGCCCCAAGCCTATCTTACAGAGAGTAATACTTGGAAAATCTGAGTTTTTAAATTTTGCACATGCATGGTTCTTTCAAGTATAAAACATTTTGTCTACCGAATTTTGAGTTTTTGGACCTTTTTCAAAAAGCAGCTTTCTACAAGCTTTTGAAATTTGAAGTGTAAACTTTTTTCTTTTTTTATTTTAAAAATATATTTATTGATTATGGTATCATGGTTATCTCATTTTTTTTCTTCCCTTTATTCCCTTCCACCTGCTACACCTCCACCATCATTCACCCACCTTAATTCATGTCCATTGGTCATACATATAAGTTCTTTGGCTTCTCCATTTCCTATGCTATTCTTAACCTCTCCCTGTCTATTTGGTATCTACCGATTAAACTTCTTTTTCCCTGTATCTTTCCCTCCATTATTCTCCCTTCTTCCCCTCTCCACTGATCACCATCCATGTGATCTCTATTTCTATGAATCTATTCCTGTTCTAGTTGTTTGCTTGGTTCATTTTTGTTTTTGTTTTAGGTTTAGTTGTTGATAGTTATGAGTTTGTTGTCATTTTACTGTTCATATTTTCGATCTCCTTATTTTTCTTAGCTTAAGTCCCTTTAGCATTTCCTATATAAGGGTTTGGTGATGATGAACTCCTTTAACTTGACCTTTTCTGGGAAGCACTTTATCTGCCCTTTCATTCTAAATGATAACTTTGCTGGTTAGAGTAATTTGAGATGTAGGCCCTTGCTTTTCATGACTTGAATACATCTTTCCAGCCCCTTCTTGCCTGCAATATTTCTTTTGAGAAATCAGCTGCTAGTCTATGGGAACTCCTTTGTAGGTAACTGTCTACTTTTCTCTTGCTGCTTTTAAAATTCTCTCCTTATCTTTAATCTTGGGTAATTTAATTATGATGTGTCTTGGTGTGTGCTTGCTTGGGTTCAACTTTTTTGGGACTCTCTGAGCTTCCTGGACTTCCTGGAAGTCTATTTCCTTTGCCAGATTGGGGAAGTTCTCCTTCATTATTTGTTCAACTAAGTTTACGATTTCTTGGTCTTCCTATTCTCCTTCCGGCACCCCTATGATTCATATGTTGGAATGTTGAAAGTTGTCCCAGAGGTTCCTAAACCTCTCCTCGTTTTTTTGAATTCTTATTTCTTCATTCTGTTCTGGTTGAATGTTTATTTCTTCCTTCTGGTCCAACCCTTTGATTTGAATCAGAGTTTCCTTCCGTTTACCATTTGTTCCCTTTATTTTACTTTTCATAGCCTTCACTTTTTCCTCTATTTTGTGACCATATTCAACCATTTCTGTGAACATCTTGATTACCAGTGTTTTGAACTTTGCATGTGATAGGTTGGCTATCTCTTCATCGCTTAGTTGTATTTTTTCTGGAGCATTGATCTGTTCTTTATTTAGGCCATATTTTTTTGTTTCGTGTGCCTGTTACAGTAAGGGATGGAGTCTTAGACATTTTCCAGGGCTGGGCAACCCATGTTGCTGTGTTGTGGTGCTGTATGTGGGGGAGGGGTCCGAGAGGGAACAATGACACTTTATCAAGTCTCTGCTGACTTTCAGTCACTTCCTCCACTTCCCACAAAGAAATTGAGCTCTTCTGTTGTTGATTCACAGGTGAGTGTGTTTGTGTGCATTCTAGGACCCTGTGGGTCTCTCCACTGAAATCTCTTGTGAGGCTGAGAATTTCTCCTGCTGCCTCGAGCCCCACAGGTTTTTTCAGTCTGCCCACTCCAACAACCACCTCCTTGCCTGCCCTGGACCTCTAGCAGGCCACCTTACAGTAAGCTCTCTTCACCTTGGCTACCTGCCTCCACCCCTCTTACCAATCTGGATGAATGTTTCTTCTTTAATTCCTTGGTTGTCAGACTTCTATACAGTTTGATTTTCTGGTAGTTCTGGTTACTTTTTGTTTTTAAATTTGTTATTGTCCTGCTTTTGGTTGTGCCAGGAGGCAAAGTATATCTACCTATGTCTCCATCTTAGCTGAAAGTTTGAAGTGTAAACTTTTTTACACTATATGACACTATTTAATTTCAATTGAATCCCACTACTACTTTCAAGTTCATTGAATTTCTTTCTTGAAGAATCTCACTCACCACCTGCCTAATTTTTGATATTTTCCTTTTGAGAGGTCCCTCAGGATAATAGTTATCACTGGCCAAGCCTGGATAGGCCAAATGTCCAGTAGCTGTTCTACTTCTTTGATACATTTGGTATGTTTGTGGATAGAACCTGGGAAATGATGTTAAACTCTACAATAAACATGAAACAAAAAGGTATTCTTCACTTCTCTCTTGGGAAGAGTCATAGTTTTCCACAGCTGGCAGAACCTCAGAGCTTCTTGCCTGTCCTAGAGTTGAGAACTTTTCTATTCTAACAGAGTAGAGGCTCCTGGAAATCAAAAGCCAGGAAAGAAATTTGTTTAGAGACAAATTTATTTTGATCCAGCACACAATTAACGTTCTTATCATCAGTGGTTCACAAGCTATATCGTGTTTTAAAATCACCTGTGAGCTTGACTAAGCATAGATTGCTGGGCTCTACCAACAGAGTATCTGATTTAGTTGGTCTTAGGTGGGTATTAAAAATTCTGACAAGGTCCTAGGTGAAGCCGACGCAGCTGTTCCAGTGTCCTCACTTTAAGATATGTCATCATCCTAGCAGGGATGTCCGACCTGTGGCCCGCAGGTTGCATGTGGCTTATGATTTCTATAAATGTGGCCCAACACAAAAATCATGCATTTACTTAAAATACTATGAAATATTTTTGTGATTGCATGTTGGGGACCACTCTGTGTGGTTTTAGAGACTGTAGCCCCATGAGAGCAGGCTCTGAAAGGGGCTAGTAAGTCTCCCTGGAAAACCAGGTAACACAGGTGGCAGTCATGCCCCGACTCTAACACTGAGGGTTCTTGTGGGAATCAGGCCTGAAATTTACATTTTATCCTTTAAAGCTTGCTCTGCCTAGTGATAGCCCTGTAAATATAAACAGGACCTTTAAGTTCAAGGCATAAGGAGTAAACTTCTTACCTCAGGAAACACGTCTTAAAGACCATCTGGTATCAGCATGACTAACAGACCCTGACCTATGACAAATCTTTGTGTTCCTTCAATTGTTATCTATAGATAATAGCTGTTTTTGTATGACTATAGCCTTTTGACATTGATTGATGAGCTATGCATGTATGCTGTATATACCTACACATACCATTCCCAATAAAAGCCACTTGGGAGAAGGGCTAGGGGCACTTCACACTAGAGGGAATTGCTACCCCCTTTCCCACAGAACAACAAGATTGTCCAGGATGACTTATTCTCATCCATGGTGGCTGGGAAAGCTCTATGGGATGGAGTTCTCCCATAATTATGTGTCACAATGTATTTAATGTGTGGCCCAAGACAACTCTTCTACTTCCAGTGTGGCCCAGAGACACCAAAAGATTGGACACCCAAGGTAAGAGGAAGAAAAAAGGTCTGATGATAAAGAGACTTTGAGGGAGGCAAACACCATACAAGGAAAAAAAATAAAAGAAGGGAAAACAATATCTCAATACATTATTTTGTTAAGGATTTAAAAACCAGACAAAGAATGATTAAAATCCTGGCACTGATATACACTTGGACAATTAACTTACAGGATCTTGGTTTTCTCATCTCTAATTGATTAACACCAGCTTCCTAGTAAAGTGCTTGTGGGTATTCAATAAGATTAGTAAAGCACCTGGAACATTTAACAAATGCTAATTACCCTTCTCACTTTTGAGAACCGTTCTGAGATACTGGGGTATAAAATTGAAACAGCATGAGTTTTGCAATAATACAAGCTTGAGTTCAAATTTCTGCTCTCTTATAGACTGGCAAATTGATATAGAATACGTAAATTATTTAATCATTGAGTCTTAACTTCTTTGTCTGTAAAATGGGGCTAGGAGGATTAAATAAGACAGGCTTGAAAGAGTGTATCAGAAGTGTATCTTGCCTGAGCTAGAAACTCCATCAGCACTGTCCTCTTCTATCCCATGGATAGACACTGAATTTGTCAAATGTGTGTATTCCTTGCATAGAATGGGAACAAAACCTGCATTGGAGCTGTGGCTATGATACTTGTTAAACAATTTGATTTTGGGAGATTTTCCTCAATCTAGAGTGGTTTTATGAGAAGTTTAAAGAAAAAGCTTATGTTCATTTAACCCATTTTTTCTCACAAATTCCTGTATTAGTAATGTTGATTTGACTGCAGTTAATATCTACCTCTAAAACAGGGAAATAGGTAAAATCTAATTTATTTCATAAATGTATGTTAATTGTTTTTGTTATTTGTCTGGAAAATTTGATTAGGTTCTTAGGAAAAACTGAAAAATTCTGAATTTTCTCAAACAGTGCCTTATGTAACGTAAAATTCACCACTTTAACAATTATTAAATGTACAATCAGTGGCACTAAGTATATTTATAATGCTATGCAAATACCACTACTTAAGAATTTAATGTGACAGGAAAGAATTCAAAATTTTAAAAGTTATTATTAGAGAATATATTTATCTAATAGTATAAGTGTTTTTTAACTTCTTTTTAAATAAAATTACCAGATAAAAACCATATAGAAAATCTGATGTGTTCGATTACCTTAAAATTAAGGATGTCTCTGCATACAAAGAATTCAGAAATGGAGTAGAAAATTAAGTTACAATCTGGAAAAATAAATGGTATATAAAGTCTTAATTAAAGCTGCAAGTAAAAGGGAAATATCACATCATAATAGTCACAAAATTAATAAATAGGAAAATCACTGAAGATAATATATAAATATTGAATAAGCTTATTAGGAAATGTTCAACTTTATTAATAATCAGGTAAGTAAAAGTTAAAAGTGTATCACAGAATAATTGATTGGCATAAATAAGGAAAACAGAATACCAGGATTTTTCAAGGAGGGAGAACAAAGAAAACTTTGTAGGGTGCCAGTGTGGTGGGGCACAAAACTGATAAAAATCTTTGCAGAAAAGTTGTTTTATGTAGTATATTTGGACATGTACACACTGTAGACTCCTGCATTAGAATGTCTTCTTGTTTTTAACAGCAACATTACCAACAAGCCAACTACCTTCCAACAATCAACTGAAAATGTAAATTATGGTACGTCACGTAATAGCACATACTGTACATGTATAGATCTCACAGCCATAGGTTTGAATGAGAACAGAAAGCTTAAAATAGAGTTTGATTTCATTTATAAAATCATGAAAAGGAGACATTGAATGACATGTTGCTTATTTGTATATTTACAGTTAATAGAGAAATAAAAAAAATCAAATACATGAGTTAGTCAGAAATCAAGAAAGTGGCTATTTTCTCCTGGTGGGATAAAGGGAGAACATCATCAGGGAGTGAAATCCATGGGCTTCAGATCTGTAAGCCCCATGGACCTTATACATATAAGATCGAATTCTATTGTTTAAGTGGTTTAGTAGTTACTTGCGTTGTTCCTTTTATTATAATTTCTTAAACTTTGCCTGTACATTAGTGTGTCCTCAATACTTTTGGAATATTTCATTCATAAAATATAAAAGAAAAAATATATACATTCCAAAGAGTTTTATTGTGCTAAAGAAATTCATTTTAAATTGCATTTCCAACATTCAACACTTTTTGGGAAGGACTAGAATAAGAAAGTTGGATAATCACATCTGGGCTTCCTTTCTCACTTTCCAACACCCTGCTTGTCCTGATGGATTACCTGCAGCACCTCCTTTCTTGTGGAAACTGCAATAATCAGTTTCCTTTGAATAGCAGTTCATCATTTTCATTGATTTTTTTCCCTGTGTGTAAAATATCTTTTGATTTCTTATGTCGCTTCACTTTTCTCTTCAAGCTATCCATCTCTTCTCAGGCCTCATAACCTCTGGGGGCTCCTGTTCCTCACCTGATTGCCAAATTGAGGGTAGAAATCCTTCTAAAACTGCTGAGGCATTTTTCTCTTCATCACCCCCTTTGTGTGTGTATTCTACTCTATCAATAGCTGCCATAATCTCATGTAGTTGACTCCCTTTCTTTCTTGTTTCTGTCTTGTCATGTCAAGCATCATACACAAAGGATATGCAGTAAGTAATTTCCTTGCTGGACCACCGTGGGCAGTGACTGGGCCAGTATAGGGAGCACTTACGCTGTTAGTGCCAGAGGATTTAAGAGACCATTATTCCAGGAAAATGTATTGTACTTCTATTTCAGAGGGAATTGTTGGGCATGCAACCTTTACTGACAAAAAGACCGCACGATTTCCCATCAGTCGGGTTAAACAATGCCAGTGATTGGTAATGATCCACAAAATTAATATGAATTATCTTTCCTATGTAGCAGCAACTGTGTTGTTGAACTGATATTGATAGACAAAAGTCCAAATTGACATTAATAATACTAATTAGAAGAAGAAGGATAAGAAGAAAAGAAGAGGAGGAGGAAGAATAGTAGGACAAAGAAGAAAAGGCAAAAAAGAAAAGAAATGAAAGAACAAGAAAGATTAGAGGAAGTAAAATTTTGTCAAAAGAGAGAAATTAGTGCCCTGGCTGGTGTAGCTCAGTGGATTGAGTGTGGGCTGGGAACCAAGCGGTCCCGGTTCGATTCCCAGTCAGGGCACATGCCTGGGTTGTGGGCCGGGTCCCCGTGAGGGCCATGTGAGAGGCAACCATACATTGCTGTTTCTCTCCCTCTCTTTCTCCCTCCCTTCCCTTCTCTCTAAAAATAAATAAAAATAAAGTCTTTAAAAAAAAAGAGAGAAATTAGTATCTTTTGGTATTTCTTGCTAACTTTTATTTATAAAACTTAATCAGGAAATACAATTCTGGATGGAGACAGAACGGAAACATTGTGTGTGTGTGTTTTCTTTCTTTTTCCTTTTTATTTATTAGAATGACACTAGTTAATGAAATGATACAGGTTTCAAGTGCACAATTCCACAGCACATCATCTGTACACTGTACTGTGCATTCACTTCCCCAAGTCAAGTCTCCTTCCATCACCATTTATCCCCTAATACCCTCCTCCACATCCCATCACTGGAAACATTTAATTTATTATTCTCTAAGGATAATGCCTTATATCACATAAGACAATTTAAATTGACCACTTAGATCATGAAGGCTAGAGCCAAACACTGACCCAAATTTTGTCATCATTTTAAATAAAATAACTTTATTCTTAATTTTTATTAAAAACCAGAAATAATTTAAATTAATATATTTTATTTTATAAACTTCAAATTAAGAGTTCATGACATTAGTGTACAAATTAGCACCGAGGATAATTTTATTTTTATTCTTCCTATTCCTTCCCCTATTTTTATCTTTATTGTATTTTTTCATTACCATATAGTCCCCTTATATCCCTCTCCCCCAGAAGTCACCACACAGTTGTCCATGTCCATGTGTCCTTTTTCCTTTTTGCTGAATCCCTCCACCCCCAACCTTCAATGCAAAGAAGGACATGTAAACCTGAAATCATATTATAAATCATATATAATAAATATAAAATATGATTGATTTAGTGTTACATTTGGGTTCATATCATATCCAAATAGATATATCCAATTATTTAAAATGTTTATACTATTTAAATAAACATTTAAATATAAATACAAATACATCATGTAACTGTATAATCCTTAGTACATAATATAATCATATACATGGAACATTAATTATTTTCCTATGGAATTCTAATATATTGTTATTATGAACAATGCTGAAATGAAAAACTTACATATATAGTATCTACATGCTTATTCACAATTTTCAGTATATATTACTAAGAGAAGATTTGTTAGAATCAAAACTGTATACTTTGTATACTTTGAATAGATATATTTTTCTAAATGACACCCTAGAAATTCACTATCAATTTAATCTCTACTTAATAGTTTCTTTTTTTATTGTTTAGTTTTTTATTGTTGTTCAAGTACAACAATCTCCATTTGTACCCCACCATGCCTCCTCTGCCCCACCCATCCCCTCCTCCCATTCTCGAACACACCCTCTTTTGTCCCTGTGTCCTTTATATATGTTCCTTGATGCGCCCCCCCATCCCCTATTATCCCTCTCACCCTTCCTCTCTGGTTATTGTCAGTTTGTTTTATATTTCAATGTCTGTGGTTTCATTTTGCTCTCTTGTTTGTTTTGTTGATTAGGTTCCACCTACGGGTGAGATCATATGGTAATTCTCTTTTACCGCCTGTCTGGTTTCATAATGCTCTCCAGTTTCATCCATGCTGTTGCAAAGTGTAGGAGCTCCTTCTCTCTGCTGTGTAGTATTCCCTTGTGTAAATGTACCACAGTTTTTTGATCTACTCATTTACTGATGGGCACTTAGGTTGTACAGAATGTACTCCAATAAACTGAGCCATCCTGCCAGGGCCTGAGTTTTCTTGAATTAAGTTATGCATACACACACTCGAAATATCTGTATACTCCCCTTACTGAGTGTATATTTAACCAAGTAAATAGTCATCGGACCTTTTGGAAGAGGAATGAGGAGTCTCAATCATATACACCTGCTGAGATGTTACAGGATTGTTTATTCTGTAGACTATCCTCTCTTTCAGTTATGAAATTCTGACTTAAATATACCATATAAACAAAAGGAAAGACAAAAATCACATGATCATATCAATAGATGTGGAAAAATATTTAATTAGGTACAGCACCCATTTATGATAAAAACACTCAGCAAAGTGGGAATAGAGGGAGCATTCTTCAACATAATAAGGCCATATATGATATACCTACAGCTAACATCATACTCAATGGGCAAAAACTAAACACTTTCCCACTAAGATCAGGAACAAGACAAGGATGTCAGCTATACAACATAGTATTGGAAGTCCTAGCCACAACAATCAGACAAGAAAAATAAATAAAAGACATCCAAATTGAAAAGAAGGAATAAAACTGTCACTGTTTGCAGATGACATGACAGTATACATAGAAACTCCTATAGACTCTATCAAAAAACTACTCTACCTAATAAGTGAATTTGGCAAGACAGCAAGATACAAAGTCAATATTCAGAAATCAAAGGCTTTTTTTGGTACACCAACAATGAAAAATCAGAAACAGAAATCGAGAAAAAAAATACCATTTGATATAGCAGCAGGAAAAATAAAGTACCTAGGAATAAACCTAACCAAAGATACAAAAGACCTACACTCAGAAAACTACACAACACTGAAGAAAGAAATTAAGGAAGACACAAACAAATGGAAGCAGGTACCATGTTCATGGATTGGAAGAATTAGCATAATCAAAATGTCCATACTACCAAAAGCAATTTATAGATTCAGCACAATCCCTATTAAAGTGCCAATGGCACATTTAACAGATATAGAAAAACATTTCAAAAATTTATATGAAACAATAAACGACCCCAAATAGCTGCAGCAATTTTGAGAAAGAAGAGCAAAGTAGGAGGGACCATGATGCTTGTTATCAAACTGTATTTCAAGGCAACTGTGATCAAAACAGCCTGGTACTGGCATAAGAACAGATACATAGACCAATGGGACAGAATAAAGGGCCTAGGAAAAAACCCAAGTGTCTATGATCAATTGATATTTGACAAAGGGTGCAGAAGCATAAAATGGAGTAAAAATAGCTTCTTCAACAAATAATGTTGGGAGATCTGGACAGCTGCATGCAAACAAATGAAACTCGATCACCGACTCACACCATACACCAAAATAAATTCAAGATGGATAAAAGACTTAAATATAAGTCATGATACAATAAAAGTCCTACAGGAAAACATAGGCAGGAAAGTCTCAAATATTCCATGAAGCATTATTTTCACTGATATGTTCCCTAGAGCAAGGGACATAAAGGAGAGAATAAACAAATGGGACCTCGTCAACATAAAAAGCTTCTGCATTGCTAAAGAAAACAGCATTAAAATGAAAAGAGAACCAACCATATAGGAAAACATATTTGCCAATGATACCTCAGACAAGGGTTTGATCCCCAAAATATATAAAGAACTCACATGACTCCACACCAGGAAGACAACCAATCTAATTTAAAAAATGGGCAAAGGGCTCGAACAGACACTTCTCCAAGCAGGGCATACAAAGGACCCATAGACATATGAAAAGATGCTCAGCATCACTAATCATCAGAGAGATGCAAATTAAAACCACAATGACATACTACTTCACACTGGTCAGAATTGTCATCACAAACAAATCAACAAAAAATCAGTGATGGAGAGGATGTAGAGAAAAGGGAACCATAGTGCTCTGCTGGTGGGAATGCAGACTGGTGCAGCCACTGTGGAAAACGGTATGAATTTCCTAAGAAAACTAAAAATGGAACTGCTTATTGATCTGGCAATTCCACTGTTGGGATTATACCCTAAGAGCCCTGAAACACCAATCCAAAAGAACCTATGCACTCCAATTTTTATAGCAGCACAATTTACAATAGACAAGTGCTGGAAGCAACCTAAGTGCCCATCAGTAAATGAGTAGATCAAAAAACTGTGGTACATTTACAGGATGGAATACTATACAGCAGAAAGAAAGAAGGAGCTCCTACCCTTCATGACAGCATAGATGGATCTGGAGAGAATAATGCTAAGTGAAATAAGCCAGGAAGTGAAAAACAAATGCCATATGGTGTCACCTATGATTGGAACCTAATCAACAAAACAAATAAGCAAGCAAAATATAACCAGAGACAATGAAATGAAGAACAAACTGACAGTAACCAGAGGGGAGGTGGAAGGGGATAAAAGGAGGAAAAGGGGGAAAAGTTTTCAGGAACATGTATAAAGGACACATGGAGAAAACCAAAGTGGAGTAGGTTTGATGGTTGGAGGTGGGGAAGGCTGGGGTGGGGGGAGCAGTGGGGGGGGGTAGGAATTAGAGACAACTGTACTTGAACAACAATAAAAAATTACTTTAAAAATATAAAGAAATTCTGGCATAGATCCAGAAATAGATCAAGAATCTTGTTTGTATTGGTACTGTTGCCTTGGTATTTGTGTAATGCAATGAAAGAAAATTAGAGCATAAAGTTGGAAGGGGAGACATGGAAGTGTACTATTGTTGATTTTTTGTACTATTTGTGAAGTGATATGATTTTCCCTAAAAACAGACAATGATAAGTAAAAACTGTAGAACAACAATCAATAACCAAACAATGAACAGTGAAAAGGAGTTATAGCTAATTAGCTTGCAAAGGAGATATGATGGAATCATAAAAATAGTCAAAAAGAAGATAGACAAAACACAAATAGGACAAATACAAAACATGAATGAGATAATAGAAATAAACCAAAATATATCAATAATCATATTAAGTATAAAAATAAATTGAATTGAAAATTACATTTCCCGAGAATGAATAAAAAGCAAGACAACTATATGCTGCCTTTAAGAAACAGCCTTTAAATGAAGACTCAAATGGATTAAAAGTAAAATGATGGAAAAGGATGTACAATGTTAATAGCCATTAAAAAATTTGGAGTACTATACAAAGTATGTTTTGAAACAAAGCATATTGCTAAGGATATACAGCACTATTCAATAGTTACAAAAATGTTAATTCATCAATAGGACACATACCATAAACATTTACGAACCTAAAACAGAGATTCAAGTGCATGCATCCAAAACAGGTAAAATTTCAAGGAAAGTAGGCAAACCCACAATTGCAGTCAAGAATTTTAATACTGTGCTCTCACTAGTTGAGAAAACAATTAGAAAGAAAATCAGTAAGAATATAGAATACACTTGAAACTTACACAAGTTATTAACCAATGTCACCCCAATAATTTTTTTAAAAAAATAACTAAAATCATATGAAGTATGTTCTTTCACCACAATGGAATTAAAGTAAAAGTCAGTAAGAGAAAGATTATAGGAAACTATTCCAAATATTTGGAAGTAGAATTCTAAGTAATATATGGGTCAATGAAGGAAGCACTGGGATTACCTAGATAATGGAAATACAAAACAAAATTATTAAAGAACACCTGGATATCCCTGTCAATAAGGATTCTGCATTCAATATGACAGAACTTCATTCATAACTCTAAATTTTCTACTGTTGCAGATAGCAATATTTAAGTAACAATAAAATCCTATTCCACCATGTTTAATTCATGTCCTCAAAACAAAAGACAACTGCACTAGAATATGATGTTATATTTGTAGTTTGCTGCTATAGTTTGTGTTGAGAAAGAATACTGCAAGGTGTACCTCCTTTAAGATTGCATACTAAAGCATTATTGATATAATATATGACATTCGATTTATAAAAGGGAATTACAACAAGTATACAAAATATTTATATATTTAAGAACAAGTAAAAATATTTAAATAACTGTAATATAATTAGATTTCTGTCCACTGTAGATTGGAAGTATAGTTTAAATTAAGACCTTTTAAGCAAACTGAGAAATATACTGATATTTTTAATGTTCTTTATAATATTTCAGTATTTTAAAATGTGAGAAAAATTTAAGAAAAACTGTATATACTAGACATTTCTTCAAGGCTTAGTAAAAATCACGATATAATTGTGGTGACTTTATATCAACGACTTTAAATAATATTTATAACACGTTAATATTTTATGGAAATAATTTAACTCATACATTTTCTTTAAACTGAAATTAAGTAAGAAATAAATATTGACAATTACTCAGAAATGTTATCTGATTATGTAAAATTTTGTCAATTATGTGAAGAATAAACAAGACTTTACACATTTATATTTTTCTGTATTACTCATACAAACATGACAAGTTAGTCTACAGATGCCCACACATGAACAATGATAAACTTATTCTTAGCTACTTAGCCCAAATTAACAAATAAAACCATACATTTACACATAATTTTCAATTTTATTGTTATAAAATTTGTCAATATGAAAGGAATACATAGTTTATTATTTTGATTTATACTTATAATATTTACACATAAATTATGTAAAGTCTCCATTTATACTCTTGCCCTGGGTCCTGCAAATAATAAGAGCTGGCTGCTCCTGGTGATTCATGTTGGACTCATGCCATGCATGAGAAAACAACAATAAACTTGTTTGAATTAAGCTTCTGAGATTTAGGGACTGTTTTAACGGCCATTCTGATTAAACAGAGACTAATTGTTAGTTGATTTTAATTTTAATTAATTTTATTAATATCATTTTTTAAATGAGCACGACTGTGCCTAACAGACACATAATACCGTATTTTTTGGACTATAAGACTCACTGGACCATAAGATGCACCCTAGGTTTTAGAGAAGGAAAATAGGGAAACAAAATTTGAAGCAAAAAATGTGGTAAAATAGTTAATAACATAAATAACATACTATTTCACCAATGTAAATGCAAACAGAACACAACAGCTACATTTGGACTATAAGACACACCCCCATTTTCCTCCCAAATTTGGGGGGAGAAGTGCGTATTATAGTCTGAAAAATATGGTATATACTCTTAGAAACTCCTGTTAAGCCTGGTTCAAATTTAGAATTTTTAGACACTTTTAAATATCACACCTGGCAGCAGCTGGCCATGATCTGCAGCCCACCTTGCTCTTTTTTGACTGTGGCCTGGTTCTCTCCCATGTTGAGTGGGCTCCTTGGACACCTGTTGGCTAGGGATGCCCACACCAGCCGTGCAGATCTCTTTGAATAGAAAGACCAGAGAAGAGCTCACTCAGGCATAAGGTGTGGGTTCTGGGCTATTTTTGGCATGGAAATCTGGGTTTCGGGAAAGCCCAAGGGAAAGCTGGAGGATGTGAGCTCTGAGTGAGGAAGTCCTCTTGGCCCTGAGGACCTGCCCATAGAAGGAGAGAGAGAGAGAAGTGCAGCTGGGGAAGTGAGATCAGAGAAGCTCCAGGCTCAGGGCCAGGTCCCCTCCTGCCTAGGTCTCAGAGTGGTTCTGGTGTTGGGCATTGTGCTAGAAAAGAAGATGCTGAGTTAAAATACACATTTCCAGATGTCAGAGGAACTTCCATTTTAGCACAGTTACTGTTTACATGATTCCTATGTAATCTCTTCTGAACTACTAAATAATCATTGGAAATGAAATAATGAAAATGAAAACATTTTAATAAGAAAGGTGATAATTATAAAATGCAAATCATTATTATTTTTGCTTTTCTTTTGCCATTGCTTTATTTCATTACTTTTTACCTCTGAAATTATTTCCTGAATTAGAATTTAAGAAATTATATGTATGGTATGCTCAAAGCTGCTTGATGTAGCTTAGCACATAACATTTCTTAGACTGAAGTAGATTTTGAATGAAGGTAAGTTTTGGAGTAGATGGAAATTAGAATTTTTCTATTTTTGCATTTAGAATATAACATCAAATGGAAAGAATCTGTTTCCTGCAGGATAAATGACCTTAGCATTTTCCAGGTGGATCTATCTCACAGTCATGGAGCGCTGCCTATTCCGGCTTTGTCAGCTACCCCTCCTCCGTTCTCTCATACTTCCCTTTTCCTCACCTCCCACTCATCTCATTCTGCTTCTTTTCCCACCTCCAGATAATTACTTAGTTTTATAATTCTTTGAATTTGCATTAAGATGTTCCTTTAGAGTTGTACATTTGTTGGGTATGCATCTACTCTTATATTTAAGATTTTGAGGTAATACGTTTTAGAAAAATCCAACTGAGATATCCAATCCACTTTATTCGATATTTGCATTTTGTCCTGGGCATACCTGTAATAATCTGTTTCCTTCATGAGCATAGCATGCTAAATTTTTGTTAACTTTCTTAGGTTTTTGAGTTTTACTATGATGCTTTCAAAGATTACTGTAAAATTTAAGAATGAGAAAATGTTGGTATCTTTACCAATATGTGTTAAACTCTAACTACATTCCTTTCAGACTTCTGTACTTTGATTTTTATATTTGAACACAGCTTCTAATACTACATGGAAGGCAGGACAGCTAAACTTTGGTTTCATCATTTATGTAATAATGGACAATGATAGCACTTATATGATTGATTTGTGGTGAGCATCAAATGGAAGTCCCTCTTATGTAGTAGAGTTTCCAGTTCAAATCAAGTATTCAATGAATTTTAGTTATTATTATTAGACAGTGATTCTAAGCATAGACAATAATCTATATTGTCCATTTAGATAAGCTATTTGGAGGTTGATCAACAATTAGTATTTCAGATACCCTTACAAACAAATTGATCATTATGCTGAATTATGCTAATAAAGCAATTGGTTGAAAGTGAAATTTAACAAATAGTACCATCAGTAGATTTTCAGTAATTAGTATTTTTTGTGATTGGAAAATAGAATCTAGCCATTTTATACCAATTTATTTAGACCCCACTACTTATAAACAAAGCAATTTTACAAGATAAGTGAATATCAAGGAACAATAACACATTTGACTTTAAAATTTTACAACTCAATGTTGTTCACATTGTTTAAACTTTTTTTTTTTGGTTCACCATTTAATTTAATTTAATTAATTTATTAATTTATGTTTTATAACAGCTTTATTAAAATATAATTTACATATCATACAATTTACCCATTAAAGTATGCAATGTAATTGCTTTTAGTATATTCAAAGAATTGTGCATGCATCACTACAATTTTAAAATATCTTCATTCCCCTCCAAAAAGAACCCCCATACTCGAGCCACCACTCCAACGCCACCTGAAAACCCCCAGGTACAAGCAACCACTAATCTACTTTTCTGTATAGATTTGATATTCCAGACATTTCATATAGACAGAATGACATGATATATGGCCTTTTGTGACCGGCTTCTAACATATCTATGTTTTCCAACATTTTAATACTTCTTTTTACTTATTCTTCTGGTGGATGATTTGCCATCTGTCCCATATGTAAGCCAAATCTTTTAGGCTGCATATATGTTTCTTAATTTCAATTTCTGTTTCTTTTTTTTTTAACAGTAATATTTTTTTCAGGTTTCTTTTTTAAACTATTTTTCTATTGTTCTTCAAGTACAGCTGTTTCCGTTTGCTCCCCTCCCCGCCCACTCCCCTGCAACCCAGCCATCCCCACTTCCTACCCTTGATCCTGTGAGGTCTTAATTATTTCTTAGGGAACATTATTTTTAATTTCACTTATACAAGTATATTAGAACTTTACAAAACCTACTCATATGATATCTATAAAAATATTTTATGATTGTGGGATTTCGTGAAAATGAGTATAATTTTTTTTATTTTGAAAATTATCAAATATACACAAAAGTAAAAAAAAAATAGGATAATCAACCTTATGTACCTAAAACACAGCTCTAACCATCATTTGCCATTTTATTATTTTTCTTTCAAGAAATATATATGTAAATATATCTGTATAACATAAATATAAATAAACAAATATATAAAATAAGTGTATGAATAATGTATCTCTAGCTCAGAAGAAGTATAAAAATTTTCTCATGAATGTACCTTTCTCATTTTTAAGAACTCTGTAAAAAATAATTGACTAGTGATGAGGTGACCATTGAAGAAAAATAACACAAACTAATAATTACCCCATGGCCTTGTCAATTATGAATTATATATTAATTTTCTAAAACTACTGTGCATATGATTTATAGGAATTTTGAGTTAGTTCTAATTTTCAATCCACTTATTTCCTTAAGCTTGTAAAGGAAAAAAAATGTTTATGTGCAACCAAATGAAAAGGAAAAATAAATTTTTTGTGTGTAGAGGTTATACACATTTTTTTCCTTCTAAATATAAGGTCTTTAATGGGGAATATTATTTTACTTTCACCAGATTATTAGTGGGACATACCCAATCTAAATATTTAGAGAAAATAACATAGTTCTCGCTCTCTTTCAACTTCTATATCTAATCAGACATTAAAAGAAATATTTCTCAGATGTAGCTCTTCAAATCCATTAAAATATAGTCTTATAATAAATAGATATGGGCCAAAATTGGCACAGTTGTTTTCTGGTGGTTTTCCATTGGCTGTCTTGTTTTGATTACCAGGACCCATCAGTTGATATTCATGTATGTTAACCATACATGTATGTTAGATACATGTATGTTGGATACCTGGCACTGACCTTTGCTGACTTTGGTCTGCTATAGCAGTAAAGAGCAGTGCAATTTCCACAGAAAACCACATAGTTTTTTCTTCTAGCACTTGTCTGGGACTATATGGTGTTAATGTGTGCACACATGATTTTCTTGTAGTAATCTTGTTCTGTAATTATGATATAAATTCATTGAGTTTCCTAAAGGAAGGGGGTTCATGTGAAGTTTCAGAGAAGTCATTACCCTGTAAACACCTTCAAGGGAAACGGAGTGATGAAAAAATGGGGGGACACAAAAACTGCTAAAAACACATACGTGAAGTTTTCTCCCTAAGATTCAAAATAAGACAAGAGTACACATTCTCCACACTTCTGTAGTGGAAGTTTTAACAAGTGCAATGAAAGAAGATCTTTTTAAAAGGCATATGTATTAGACAGGAAGAAATAAAAATGCCTATTCATAGACAGCACAGTATGTAGACAATCCCCAGGAATCTAAAACAAAAAATAAAAAATCAAACAAATAAATACAAAAATTTAAAAATTAAAGAACAAATAAATGAGTTTGACAAAGTTATAGGATATAGGTCAACACACAATTGTATTTCCATATAATAACAACATGCAACTGAAAACCAATTAAAAATACAATACCATTTACAGTAGCCCAACAAAAATGAAGTAAGTAATGAAATAAAGATCAAACTGATGGTAACCACAGAGGAAGGTGAAGAGATAATAGGATATAATAGGGGAAAGGCCATTAAGGAACATGTATAAAGGACTCATGGACAAAGCCAAAGGGAGTAGATTCAAGGGTGGAAGGTGGGAATGGGTGGGGCAGGGGAGCATGGTGGGGGGGGGAAATGGAGACAACTGTGCTTTGACAACAATAAAAAAATAAAAAATATATATTTAATAAAATTTTAGCATCTCTAATGATTATGAAATGCTGGTAAAAGATATAAATGAAGACCTAAGTTAATGGAGGCACTTATATATTTCCCAGATTGGAAGATTCCACATATTCCTCAAATTGACCTATAGGTTTAATGCAAATCAATTGAAAGAAAAACAACAGGAATTTTGCAGGTATAGACAAACTGATTCTAAAAAGTATATGTAAGGGCATGAGAATAGATAAAACAATTAAAAAAAATCATAAAGTTGGCCCTGGCTGGTGTGGTTCAGTGGATTGAGTGCTGGCTTGTGAACCAAGGGGTCACTGCTTCAATTCCCAGTCAGGGCACATGCCTGGGTTGCAGGCCAGGTCCCCAGTAGGGGGTATGTGAGAGGCAACCACACACTGATGCTTCTCTTCATCTCTTCTTTCCTCCCTCCCCCTCTCCCTAAAAATAAATAAATAAAACCTTTAAAAAATTGGAGGAATCAGACTCCTAAATTTTAAGATTTACTGTAAAGTAATGATGAATATGAGAGTGTGATTTTGGAAAAGTGATAGATACATAAACCAATAGAACAGTATTGAGAGTCTAGAAATATATTCACATAAATATGGCCATTTTATCTTTGACAGAATTGCAAAATAAATCCAATGAAAAGGAGAGATGGTGCTGAAGCAACTGGTCATGGACATGTAAAATAAAATAAAAAAAGAAAGAAACAAAAGGAAAAGAAAAATTTGCCCCTAAACATCTCACTTGATGCAAAGAGTTACTCAGAATGGATCATAAATATAAATGTAAAACATAAAGTTATAAAATGTTTAAAAGAAATAGATGAAAAAAATCTGGTGTTAGGCAGAACTTTTAGGCATGATACCAAAAGCAAAATTTATAAAAGGGAAAAATAATAATAATTGAATATCATCAAAATTAAAAATGTTTTGCTCCGCGAGAAACACTATTACGAAAATGAAAAAACAAGCTACAGACTTGGAGAACATATTTGCAAGTCTAAAATTCAACAAAGCACTAGAATTTCAGAATATATAAACAATTCTCAAATCACAAAAATAAGACCATACATAATTAAAAATGGGTTAAAACTTGAATAGACACTTCACTAAACAGTGTGTAAGGATGGCAAACCGTTACACAAAAAGATAATATTAGCTATTAGAAAAATGAAAATTAAAATCACAATAAAATACCACTACACATCTTGTAGAATGGTTATAATAAAAATGTATGAGCAATTCTAAGGACTGATGACAATATGGAGCAAATGTAATTTGTGTTTTCTTTGTTGGTGGGAAAACAAATGCTTCAGCTATGTAGTAGATTCTCAAAACTACCAAATGTCCTAGCAATCCTACTCCTTTGTATTTATCCAACAGAAATAAAAATTTCTGATTACACTAAAGCTTAAACATGGATATTGGTAGCAGCTATGTACAAAATCTCCCAACAGGAATTCACCCAAAATGGAATTCCCCTTCAGCAAGTGAATGGTTAAATTGTGGTCCATCCATACAAAAAAATGAATAAACTCTTAATATATAGACATCAATTTGGATGGATCTCAAGATCTGTCTCCAGAGTGATAAATGCCAGTCTCTAAAGTTTATACACTTACTGGTTCCATTATGAAAAAGCAAGACTGCAGTGACGGTTAACTGAGGAATGGCTCCAGGAGCAGGATTCGGGTAGGCTGTGACCATAAGGGAGTAGCAGGAGGAAGATCTTTGTGATGGTGGAACGGTTTGGGATCTTGACTTCAGTGATGAGAACATGAACATTTCCTTGTATTAAAATTAATATAACTACAAAAAAGAAAGAAAAACTCAGTTTTACTGTATGATGATTTTAAAACATTACATACACCCTTGCACACATGCATAATTATTATACAGTTTAAATGAGACTTAAAAGGATGTTGAGTACAAGGAGACTTAATAAACTTTCTAAAGGTTACTTTCAGCTAAAACACAGAATTATTAAAATTTTTATATGAAGCAGTTACCAGTGTTTATTATACCATAAAATACCAAATGATTACAAAAAAAAAAAAAACTTGCTCAAGAAATTATCTCAGAACTCAAAAACGATGATAAAGTGATGATTGCAGTAAATGTAAAGATAAAAGAATGGAAATAGAGATATACTTACTGTCAAAAGAGCAAATGGAGGGGAAATAACAAATGAAATAAAACCTTACAGTTTTTAAACTGAGAAAGGTTAGACATGTCATAGCAAAATGATGAGAAAAAAAGAGGTGAAAATGGAAACATTTCTAAACTTACACCTCTGGCACTTTTTAATCTCGAGAATAATGAATTTCAGATTTGGAGGAGTGGGTAGTCAACCTTTCAGGGAAATATGTAAATGTGTGTGACTACCTTTTATTTGTGGTTTCATTGCATGGTAATAAAACATACCCCATTATTTTGGTTGGTCTAATGTCTGGTTGCAAAGTCCATCTTTCTCGTTCCTGTGATTAGTTTTGGAATAAAGACATAATCTAGATCAAAGTCATTCAGAGCACAGCACCTGGGAAAAATGACTGACTCAGCTTGTAAAACTATTTGAACTTGAAACTCTTACTTTGAATGTGCTTAATATTGTGATGATGTGAGCCTAGAAACTTCTACTTCCATCTTGCCATCATGGAGCCAATCAGCCTGAGGTTGAAGGTTGTGCAGATCATTTATGAAATGGATCCTGCTAGCAATGTTTAACAGTACAGAATCAAGCCACCTCTGAAGCAAGGATGTTCTTTGACTCCTCAGTTGCATTAGTCAGTGAATTTCCTCTTGTGTTTAAGACAGTCCAGGCTAGGTGTTCTCCTATGTGAAATAAAATGTTTCTTGAAAGATCAAACATTTTAATATTTATATTTTCTTTGTAGTTTTATTCCTTACAATTGAAGTCAATAACAGAATACATTTCATCATTTTTCTTTATTAATTTTCAGTATCCATATTAAGATTGTATTTGTTCAAGTAAACATGATTCTATATTCTGTACATAATTTAATATTTATATTCAAAATTGATACATCATAGTCATTCTTACTTCTTTATTCTCTGAAGAAAATACATGTTCTAAATCTGCATTTGACCATTTTTTATTCCTTTATGATATTTTGAAGATGAATTGGTGAATCTTGGCTGAAAATATTCATGCAAAAGTTGGTCTTACATATATATGGATTTGATTTGCCAATGATTTATTGACTATGTATATTATATGTCATAAGAAAATGAACCACTCAATCTTTTGATATTATTTCACCATATGAAAGGTCTAATGTAAATACATCAACAGATTTGTTTGATATCTAAAAGTTTTGTCTCTTCAACTTTTTTCTTACTTTATAATTCAGTGGTTAAGATTCTATATAAATACTTATGAGAATGTATAATGAACAATTCAGTAATTTGAAAATATATAGGAGAAGACAATCTTGTATTATTTATAACCAAATAATTGCTTAAGATAAGACCATAAATCTCTAACAAGTTTAGATCACTATTCAATAATGGGCATATAAACAACACTTTAAAACATCAATAGTAATTTTAGTTTATGTTTAAATTAAAGTAATACAATATAGAACAGACAGAAACTAGAAATCATTCTGATCAATGCTCTAATCACCAACAAAGTTTCACTGTTCAGTAGAGCATCAAGATGCTGAAATCAACATGAGAGACTAATGTCTAGACCCACAAGTTGCCTTGATTATCAAGATTAAATACATGATCATATCACTTTAATATGTATGGAACTGAATTTGCACATATAAAATTCTCCCAATAACTAAATTTTAACAAGAAACCACCCGGGAAGTTTTTTTTTCCATCAAAAACTACATGACTACTTCAATCTCTTCATACCACAGATGGACCATGATCACTCAGGAGTCAAATACCATGCAGGAAAAAAAACAGCAAATTTACTGCAAATTGTTGGTGTAATGTTATAAAAATCTATATCTTGTAGACAAATGACAAAAGCACTTATTCTAGAATTAGAGAAAATTTAATATGCCTGGGTGGCTTCAGGGGAGGTATCCTTTTCCAGCCATCCATGGGCCCTGGTTCCTCAGACCCCTCCATGGCCACCGTTACTTTGGGCCTGCTCTGGCCCTCAGTCATTTGGCATACCTGTCCATCATTGGTGGAATCTGGGTGGGGGTCTCCGTTGACCAGGTACTCCTCCTGGGCTGGTGTTGGAGTTGTGAGAGGAGAAAAGATTGCCCACATACCTGCATTTCTATGTGACCCCACAGACAGCACACAGCCAGAGTCCAGGACCCACCTCATGACGTCCTCCCCATGGAGAGTCCAAAAGTATGTGGTCTGAGGCTGGTCTCTGCTCCTGGGCAGCCCGTGGGGATGATCCCTGTGTGCCTGGCACCTTATCTTGTAATAAGCTTGCCTGCACCTCTACTCCCCATCCCACCCCCACCTCTCCCACTGTCTCACCCTTAAACTTTGCCTTCTTGGGCCCCAGGTCCTCTGGCCCAGTTTGTTTAACGTGGGCCTGCTGCTTCAGGTTGAAGTCGGAAATCCTGAGCTGCCTGTAGAGCCTGGGTGGCTTTAGGGCAAGAGCCTTTTTTCAGCCACTCAGGGGCCCTGGTTCCCCAGTCTCCTGGGTGGCCACAGTGACTTCGGGCCTGCTCTGGTCCTCAGTGGCATGGCACACTTGCCCCTCACTGGTGGAGACGTGTCAGGCATCTCCATTGACCACTTGTTGTTCCTCTGCATTCTGGGTTGTGCTTTGTAATGGCAGTGACCTGCAGCTAGTCCCAAGACCTCAAGTCCTGTGTGGCCTTACTCACTGCTGCTTCTGCCTGCTGGACGTTCTGCTCCAGAATCAGGCCCAGACCTGTGTCTGCACAGACCTCCACTCCCCAGGAATGAGATTTACCTCCAGGGCTCAGGATAAACCATGAGCAGAGGATGTCACCCACACTCCACATCCACCCGGCCAGCCTTGACCTGGGGTGTGAACATGACCAGTCCACCAGGCTCCTCATCCTCCTCAGCCTATTTCTGCTCAGGAAAGGCCCTCTTCACATGAATCCCCTTACACACACATACACACACACACACAGATAGTTGACATAGGGTTGCTCAGGTGGGATTGGAGTGGTGGCCTTGCCTGAACAAAACTGCCCTGGGCCTGTCTGTGTTACCTCTGACTTCTGCCATGAAAAGGGTCACAGGTGTCTTGGTTGAGTCAAGACCCAGCAGTGGCCATGGTGGAACATACTATCACCACTTCTTCTTTTGAGGCCAAAGCCTCAGGACATGGACGGACATTGAGAAAATATCCTGGTTGTTGCAAATGTCTCTAGCCAAGTCAACTGGACAGGGGCAGTTTAGAATGTGGCTGCCTAGTTACCAGGGTTCCCAGAAGTGAGGTCACTGCATGGGTCCCCTGCATGGAGCATATCATCAGACAAGAGCAGTATAAACAGCTCTGAAAGGCGTGGACAGTTGTAAGCTTCATCCTGAAAATTGAAGGTCCATGGTTCGATTCCTGTCAGGGCACATGCCTGGGCTGCATGCCCAGTCTTTGGTTGTGGGCATGTGAGGGGAAACTATGGTTCTCTCACAGATCAATGTGTCTCTGCCTCCCTTTCTCCCACTCTTCTCCTCTCTCTAAAATTAAATAAATAAAATCTTTTAAAGAATTAAAAAAGAGCAATATCTTCTTTTCATGACTTAAATCACACTGTGAGACAAATAAAGGGAAAATGTAAACATTTAAAAAAAGTCAAAGGAGTAGGATAGAACAATTTCTACTTGGAGTGAGAGAGCCTGTGAAAAGGGCCACAGGAGTCTGGGCAGGGTCTGTACAAAGCAGCCCATCAGGGTGGTCGGGCACCTCTGACATGTAGAGGTGTGTGCATTGCCTCTTGGTGGAAGTGCATGTGTTTGCTCTTTGTCCCTTTAGAAAACACTGGCTCTAGAGAGTTTTCTGCACCACAGGGATGTTACACCTCTCTCTGGCCTTGGATAAACATGATCTATTTAATAAATGCCGCTGGAGCAAGGGGTTTGGGGGATGTGGAAGAGGGCATGGGGGCGGGTAAATGGTGATGGGCAGAGACTTGACTTGGGTGGTGAACACACAATACAGTGCACAGATGATGTGTTGTAGAATTGTGCATCTGACCTGAAACCTGTATAATTTTGTTAATCAGTGTCACATCAATAAATTCAATAAAAAGAAAAAAAGAAATGCCACCTAAAAAATAAAAAAAAATACCTTTGAATAAATTTAAATAAGAACTCAGAAAAGTATAAGGCACTGAAGAAAGAAATCAAAGAAGATACAAATAAATGGAAGCATATACCATGTTCATGGATAGAAAGAATTCACATAATTAAAATGTCCGTACTACTCAAAGCAGTATATAGGTTCTACACAATTTCTATCAAAATACCAATGTCATAGTTCTTAGAACTAGAAGCCATAATCCAAAAATTTTATGGAACCACAAAAGACCCCAAATAGCCACAGCAATCTTGAGAAAGAACAAACTTTGAGGTATCATGCTACCTGATATAAAACTATACAAGACCATAGTAATCAAAACAGCATCATAGTGGCATAAAAACAGACATTGATGATTAGAATAGAGAGCCCAGAGATAAGTCCACACCCATCTGGTCAATTAATATTTGCCAAAGAATGCAAGAACATACAATGGGGTGAACAAAATCTATTAATAAATGGTGCTGGGAAAATTGAACAGAAACATAAAAAAAAAATGGAGCTAGACCACCTTCTTGCATCATATACAAGAATAAACTCAGAATGGATTAAAGACTTAAATGTTAGACTAAAAGCCATAAAACTTCTAGAAGAAAACATAGGTAGTAAAATCTCTGACATTTTTCTTAGCAATTATCTCCTTAGGCAAGGAAAACAAATGAAAAAGTAAACAAATGGGACTATATCATTCATCTCTTAAAGCTACAGATATAGTCATATTAACATTTTATTTGTGTAAGCCCTGCCCTTCTAGCTGACAAACAACTACCTACTGAAGTTGCGTTGAATTTCATAGTTGGAGTGTATATAAGACTGCCTTAAAGAGAAGAAATGTAAGCATATTCTGCCAGCACCCATTCTACTCAATCAAGCCCTTCCATTATCAGAAATTTTCAGAAGTTATTATTGATTGTTATTAATATAAATCCTATAGCCTTCTATACCTTACAACACTCTGTGCCTGACTGGAAGCTATAGAAATTCTGCAAATATGCCCTACAGATTTTATAAAATGTTTATTAGAACATAGTTAATAATGACCTAGAATATGATTATTGAGAAATGACAAATAATGTATTTGCCAAAATCTCCATTTCTATTATGTTGAAACTGTCTCACATCTCACAAGTGACTTGGTCATTTTTCCATAACTTTTAACTTGTTTTTTTCCTCAGCATTTCCACAACCGAGTCTGTCATGCTGCCTAAAATACAAAGCTGTGGAGTAACATAAATCTCAGTTTTGACTGAGATCTATTTATTTTACAACTTTGGGAGCTTTAGCAAATAACAATTAGTTTGAGCTTTATTTTCTTCATCTATGAGGGAAATCATTTTTATTATGAACCACTCTAACACTTACCCACAAAAAAGAATCACTTTCACTCCCAATCTGACAGATTTAACATCAACAATCCTAAAACATATAACAGATAAATGTTCTGCATTTTATCATGTGCACTCCCACTTTCTTCCAACCAATGACAACTCGATACATGGCATGGTATGTTGCCAATGATAACTCTCATGGCTGAAAGTGTTTGTTTTTTTAAAGATTTTTTTTATTTATTTTTAGACAGAAGGTAAGGGAGGGAGAAAGAGAGGGAGAGAAACATCAATGAGTGGTTGCCTCTCATGTGGCTCCCACCGGGGACCTGGCCTGCAACCCAGGCATGTGCCCTGACTGGGAATAAAACCAGCGACCTTTTGGTTCGCAGCCCACGTTCAATCCACTGAGCTACACCAGCTGGGGCTGAAAGTATTTGTTTTTAAATGTGTATTTAAATGTATGTTTTCTGTATTGCCGAGTTTGTGCCACAATGTAGATTTTAGGTCCAATATCTTACTGCAATAATATGTTGGGAGAACATAGACAAAGAAGATAGCAATTACGAAGTGTTATAATAGAACTCACCTGGGAACTTTCGATCAACCCCTAGATTTGGGGTAGATATGAGCTGCCTTAAAAATGATGTCTCTGAGGAATAACTAAAATTGTTTAAATTAAAATATTCATTTTTTTAAAAAATAAATTCAAAATATGACAGCAAAGGAAGTATGATCTTTACTCAAAAGATAGAAAGCAGAAAAGGACACCTGGTAGAATCTAAAAACAGTTACCTGTCTTTCCCTATTAAATTTTCTGAAAATAAAAATTTGAATTAATAATAATAATCAGTGAATTAGGGTGAATTATAACAAAAGTGCCTCACTGCCTTTGTCATCTCTTTGTAATTTCTTAGAGGTAGTTTGTTTTTAAGAGTTCCTTTCTTTTAATCAACTCTGTAGTTAGATATTTGGTACAATTCTCTGAATGGAATTCATAGTTTTTCTGATAATTGTATGTAATATTTTGATAGAAATACTTTGCAAAACAATTTTTTTATTCCTATTTGGCATATCACTAGATAAAAATGCCAAAGTGTAACTGATATGGCCTTGTAGTTCTCTGGCTGAGTTACAAGATAACTCTCAGGCATTTTTGAGAGTTGTTCAATAAATTCTTCATTGAAAGTTAAGGGAGAATATGTTGAAGTGCTTTTGAGAATGATTTACCATATCCTAGCTCTTTTACCAGTAATTCAAATACTGTGAATCAAAGCACTTCTGTAGTTTGTAAAATTACACAGAGTTTTAAAATAAAAATTAAAAAGTGAATTAAAACATTCTTTCATTAAAGAGTGAATAGATAATGGTAAAATTAACAGGTTAACAATTGGGAAGTACAGTAAAGTATTCTTATTCTTGAAACCTATTTGGATATTTTTGAGTACCTACCATGTGTTAATCACTCTTCTAGTTTTTGAAGGTATGGTGAAAAACAAAATAGATATAGCCTTTGCTATAAAACAGTTTCAATTGAAAAATCCCAAAGAACTGGAATTAATTATTTTTATTTTAATATATCAATATACATAATTTTGCAAAAGGCATTTGTTACTTAGGTGTTATATCTGAAGATATGGCAGCAAAGATTTACAATAAGTTTTGTAAAGTTTGACAGCAAAAGAAACTGTCAAAAAAGATGGAAAGAAAATCTACTGCATAGGGGAAGATACTTGATGATTCTAATTCTGATAAGGAGTTAATATCCATAATTTAAAAAGAACTGATATAACTCAATACCATAAAACAAAAAAATCCAATTTAAAAATGGGCAAGGAACCTGAATAAACAATTTTCCAAAGGACATAGAGATGGCCTGTAGACATGAAAAACTGCTCAACATCACTAATCATCAAACGAATGCAAATTAAAATCACAATGGCATATCACCTCATACCTGCCAGAATGACTATCATTAATAAATCAACAAACAACAAGTGCTGGTGAGGATGTGAAGAAAGGGGATTCTTCGTGCACTACAAGTGGAAATGCAGATTGGTGCAGCTGCTGTGGAAAACAGTGCAGTGTTTCCTCAAAATATTAAAAAGAGAACTGCCTTATGACTCAGGGATTCTGCTTTCTGGTATATATCCAAAAAACCCCAAACACTAATTCAAAACAATATATGCACCCCTCAGTTCATTGTAGTGTTATTTACAGTAGCCAAGCTATAGAGGCAACCCGAGTCCATTAATAGACAAATAGATAAAAAAGTAGTGCTACCTAAATACAACGGAATATTACTTGGCCATAAAAAAGAATGAAAATTACCACTTGCCTAGAGGGTTTTATTGTAGGTGAAATAAGCCAGTCAGAGAAAGACAAATACCTCGTGATTTCACTTATATGTGGAATCTAAAGACCATATAAATGAACAAACAAAACAGAGACAGACTCATAGCTGCAGGGAACAGACTGATGGTTCCCAGAGGTGAGGGGCTTGGGAGACTCGATGATAAAGGTGAAGCAACTGAGAACTGCAGATTGGTAATTACATAGTAGTCATGGGTATGCAGAGTACAGAATAGGAAATATAGCCAATAATAATTACGTATGGTGTCAGGTCAGTATGGGAAATATCAAGGAGGACTTTTTGTGAAATATATGGTTAACTAACCTCTATGCTGTAAACCTGAAACTAATACAAAATACTATTGTATATGAATTATAATTTAAAAATACACTGTAATAAAGGTATCATAGAAAATAGTTATGTCTGTGACTTTTAAAGCATCCAGTCTTGAAACATCCATATATACCTTTTACCTCTTAAGATTAAAAATACTTATATTGTTGCTTTTGTCTTTGTACACTTTACTGAAATATTTTGGGGAATTTAGAGTGGGCTTATTTTTAAGTTTATTGAGGCTAAATGATAAGTCACCTACTTAATGTTTGGAAGCCAAGAAAAAATAATTGGCATCAAATTAGATTAAACATAAACACTGAACAGTTTCCATCTGATGAGATGTACTTATAAAATTCAGAATAGTTTTGATCAATTTCATCTTTTTACTTCATTAGCTTTATTTAGCTAAGAGGCCATATAGAGTGGGAACACAGATGTCTACATCCTTAATCCACTTTTCCCAAACTGTGAGGAAAATAGCAAGAAAACTTCATTAAGCTTTAAAGGATACCTATTAATAGAACCATTTCCTTTCTCTGACTTCTCCTCCAGACTCTGTGATGATGCTTGATGTGAATTGAATAAAAGCATGCTCTTTAATTAATAGAAATATTTGTTCATTGTCCTATTGCATCTCCAGGAATTGTACAAATGCCTCTTAGAATCTACTGGAAGAAAAAATGGGATTGGTCTTTAATCAGAGTCAACTAGAAAGATAATTATTTAATAGAGAGGGTTATCTGGTTTATATCACCTTAACCCACCATGGAGCCAGAAAAATTTGGATGCTTGAGAAATGAAAATATTAAAGCAAACTTACCTTTAGGCTAGAAGACTGAGGGAGAAATCCTCATGTGTGTCCAGAATAATCCTCCAACCCTTTCTCACTATATTGGATTTTAGATGGTCTATGGTTTTCCATGATAATTCAATAAAAAAAATTTAGACTCAATGCTCAGTTTAATCAACTCCTTTTTCATATATCTCAGTTGAATATGTTTTAGACACTGAAACATGTTTCTCAGACTCTGCTGTATTTGCTGTTAACATATTCAAGGCAGCATTGTAAAAAAGTACAATCATCATCATCATCTTTGATTCTTCTCCTTTCATAACCATCCATTTCCTTTAAGGGGACATGTATCAGGGCTTTAGCCTAAAAACAGGGAAATCTTGATGGAATTTTCTAGCTTTAGGTTCTTAAGTAGAATCTGAAATGGATTTCTTGAGGTTTTCAATATTGACCCATCTGCTATATAAACTCTTCCTGCAGGGAAGTCAGAATCAGAAATTCAACTGGCCAACTTAGTGCTGAGCATGTCTCAACATAACCAACATTAATAATGCATTGCTGCTTCCCTAGGAACTCCACGGCTATTACACTTTTTAAAAGAGTAACCATATCATTTCCTTTGCGTAGCCACAGTTCCCTGCTCTGTTATATCCCTAGAATGGCATTGGACAGAAAGTTTCTCTGGATGAAAGCATCTTTCTACTTGATATAATAGTTGACATCACTTTAGGGGAAGCCGGGCATCTTTAAAGATTTAGCGTGTTTTCAAGCAATCTTCTTTGGCTTTTCCTGCCCACTGGCTACTAAAAATCTGAAAGGCACTTAACAAAAACAACTTGCAATGTGAACGAATTTGTCTGTTTTCAATCAACTTTGTCTAATAAGATTTTAAATATATTATTATCATTTGACGATTGAAATTCATATGTTACAAATAATCTTAGAACATCCTAGGATTTCGGGAGTGCTGGGAGAATTAGGCAGCCTGTTGTGCAGAGAAACTACTTGAAATACATTCTTGAAGGTTGGGTCATCTTTGCTGAAAGCATTATGCAGGTGAGAAAACCTCAAAAGCTAAATCGGCTTTCTGCTTTATAAAATCAAGAATGCATCATGGGGACTCAAAAGCCTTAGGTCTGGGCCTGGCTGGTGTAGCTCAGTGGATTGAGCGCGGGCTGGGAACCAGAGGGTCCCGGTTCAATTCCCAGTCAGGGCACATGCCTGGGTTGCAGGCCAGGTCCCCAGTGAGGGCCATGTGAGAGGGAACCATACATTGCTGTTTCTCTCCCTCTCTTTCTCCCTCCCTTCCCCTTCTCTCTCTAAAAGTAAATAAATAAAATCTTAAAAAAAAAAAAAGCATTAGGTCTGCCTGGAAGTCTCTCTTTCCACTTAAGTTATCTTAAGAACCTTGTAAAAGGAGACAATAACAAATTGTTAAGTCTAGGCATTAGACAAGGCCGGGAGGGACTTAGGAGAAATCAGGGGACAGAGAGGTTAGGAGGCTAGAAGAGTAAGAGTGTAGAGAGGGAGTGAACAATGGTTAAACTATTTCAAAGAGACTAAAATGGGTTGTTAAAAGGTGGAAGTTTTTCCTAAAATGTTTAGTTTTACCCATCCATTCAACTGTGGTTTCAAGGAGCATTTATGCATCTCTTGCCTTATGCAGGTGCTCCCCTGGATGCTGAGGGAAAAACATAACAAAGAAATGCAATCAATCTCCTTATATCCAAGTCTCCTATAATCTTGTATAGGAGACAGAAGATGATAGGTGGATAGATAGAGCAATAGAGAGATAATAGGTGACCTACCCAAAAGTTATCATTTTCAATGACTGAGGAAGAATTAGAGGATTGGGATGGGGCTTGAATTTAGGGAGAGATTTGAAGTAGTGAGTCAATGGAAGTGATGTGTGGAGAAAAGAGAACTGATAGATAAGCAGAAACATAGTTATGTGGAGGGCAAAACATACTCTGGAAATGGGGTATGATCTGAGGCAGTAGAAATGTGTTATTCACAGGAATTTGGTGGGAGAAGGAACAAAGCAACTTGGGTTCAGATTTTGGAGGTTTTATCACATTAAGTACATTTCAAAAATCTTGGTAATGATAAGGCAACAAAGATTTCTGAAATAATAAGTACATTTATCAACTCCTTAACTACAGAAATAACTCCAGCTATGTTTTATACAGTATATCCAACAGTGGAGCGATAAGAATAAATACCAATAAAGTTCAGTGGCTATTGACATAATGTTAGAGAGAACCGACAAAAAGGGCATGGAAAGGAAGCAATACATTAGAGCTTTCTCTCCTCAGATTTGACTAACATAGAATTTTATTGGAATGATTATTACATGCATATCTTTCCACGAACCTATCATGGGATCTAGAGATTGTATGTTTTCATTCTGACATGGAGCTTGGAAATTTGTTTAATAAGTATTGCAGATAATTATCCCTAGAGGAATATGAAATAAACTAAGGTAGAGGGCATGAAATCAGGGTTTACTTATATGGAAACTCATATATCCATTAGAAAAATAAGAATATTAAAATATTACTAACAATTTCAAGATAATAATCACAATAAAATGACCTTTTGCAGTCTATCTTATCCTTATTAATTCTGTTCCTGTAGATCTTAGGTCGGCAATTTTCTTTCATTAAGTATATCAGCTTCTGTAGGAAGAAATAACAGTGGTAGAATGTCCATATCCAGAGCAATCTATAGATTCAGCACAATGCCTATCAAAATATAACTGATGTATTTCACAGAATGAGAAGAAATAATCCAAAGATTTACATGAAACCATGAGAGACCCTGAATGGTCACAGAAATCTTGAAAAAGAAGACCAAAGTTGGAGGAATCAAGCTACCTGATATCATACTATAGTACAAGTCCATAGAAATCAAAATAACATTGTACTGCCATAAAAACAGACAGATAGATCCTTGAACAGAGCAGAGAGTCCAGAAATAAAACCTCACCTATACAGACAATTAATATTTAACAAAGGAGGTAACAACAAATGATGGGGTAAATACAGTCTATTTGATAAATGGTATTGGAAAAATTGTACAGATGCATGCAAAAAAATAAAACTAGATCACCTTCTTATACCATATACAAGAATTAACTCAAAATGGATTAAATATTTAAATGTAAGTATAAAAATGACAGAAATCCTAGAAGAAAACATAAGCAGTAAAATCTTGAACATTTCTCATAACATTTTTTTGTGATATATCTCCTTGGGTTAGGGAAACGAAAGAAAAAAAATGGGACTACATCAAACTAAAAAGTTCTGCACAGCAAGGGAACCATTAACAAGATGAAAATACAACTCACTGAATGGGAGAACATACTCACCAATTATACATCTGATAAGGGGTTAATATTCAAAATTTATAAGGACTTTATACAATTCGATACCCCTCAAAAAACTCAATCCAATTAAAAATGAACAAATGACCTGAATAGACACTTCTCCAAAGAGGACATACAGATGTCTATAAAATATATGCAAAGTTGTTTGGCGTCACTAATCATCACAGAAATGCAGATTAAAACCACAGTGAGATGCCACTTCACACTTGCCAGAATGGCCATCAGGAATAAATCAACAAGCCACAAGTGCTGGTGAGCATGTGGAGGAAAGAGAACCCTCATGCACTGTTTGTGGGAAAACAGACTGGTGCATTCACTCTGGAAAACAGGATGGACATACCTCAAAAAATTAAAAATTGAACTACCTTATGACCCAGCAATTCTATTTCTGGGTACATATTGAAAGAAACCTAAGACACTAATTTGAAAGAATTTATGCACCCCTACATTCATTAAGGCATTATTTACAATAGCCAATCTATGGAAGCAACCTAAGTGCTCATCAATTGAAGAATGGATAAAAAAAAGTGGTGGTGTAGATATTCAATTAAATATTACTTGGCCTTAAAAAAGAATGAAATCATACCATATGCAATAGCATGGATGGACCAAGAAGGTATTATGCTAAGTGAAATAAGTTAATCACAAGAAGACATGCAACATGATTTCACTTATATGCGGACTAAAGAACGATCTTAATAAACAAGAAAAATTGAAACAGACTCATAGATACAGAGAACAGACCGATGGTTGCCAAAGGGAGGGTGGTTGGGGCAGTGGGTGAAAAAGGTGAAGGGATTGAGAACTACAGATTGGTAGTTACAAAATAATCATGGGGATATAAAATACAACATAGTGAGTATAGTCAATGATATTGTAATAACTATGTACAGTAGCAGTTGTGTGCTGGAAACATCAGGGGGGTATTTCTGAAAGTTGTCTGAGCAATGTCTGTGCAAAACCCAGCACCAAGACTCATTGTTTTTGAGCCATGATTAATTTTTATTTTATCTTTTTTTATTATTATTTTAAAAACATAGCATTCAACCTTATGAAACTCTTAAGTGTGCAATAAATATAGTTAACTATAAGCACCAGTTATAAAGAAGATCTCTAGAACTTAATTCAACTTGGAGAACTGAAACTTTATACTCACTGAACAGCAATATTGATACTGCATTTCCCTCTCATCTCAGTCCCTAGCAAAAACTATTCTACTTTCTGCTTCTGAGTTTGACTTTTTACAATATTTCACAAGAGTAGAACTATGTAATATATATCCTTCTGTGCCAGCTTATTTCCCGTAGCATAGTGTCTTCGAGGTTCATCCATGAAGTCAAATGATAGGAATTCATTATTTTATAAGGCTAAATGATATTTTATAATAGGTATATACCACGGTTTGTTTATCCATTAATCTGTCAATGAATATTTAAAATAAAACTACCATATGATCCAGCAATCCCACTTCTGGGTATTTATCCAAAAGAATTGAAATCAGGATGCTGAAAACTCTATTTGAAGAGTAGCTGGAATAGCGCTTCCACAGGGATCTGGGACTGATCTTTGCTAAAGTTCAATTTATGCTTCTTAACTTTTTAAAGAACTTTTAAGCAAACATGAGAGGAAATCAAGAACCATTTCATGATGGTAGAATTGAATGGCTGTGACAAACATAATAATTAATAAAATGGAAAATAATGATATTCTTTTTTGAGGTACAATAAAAAGTACTTTAAAGACTTGATTAATTTTCTTTTTGAGGATAAATACATGTTTTGGAGAGTAAAAGCACAGAAAACTTCTAGAGCTATTTTCTAAAGTGAACAACTTTTAAAATGTATCTATATGAATAACATTTTGCTTAAACAGAAATTAATGTCACTACTATATCCATTGTCCTATTCCCACGTTGCTTCTACATTTGAATTTGAGAAATACAGGACCATTCCCAGTATTTCCCAGTATAATGATCCCAGTGATCATTCCCAGTGACTGTAGACAGATGCTTCTCCACTGGTCCTCACAAGGAACTGTGGGCTACGGCAGGTCCCATTACAAAGAGCCACGTGTACTCTTAGCCTTTATCATTAAAATACAATTCTTATATTTCTTCAATAATGCACTCTGAAAAAAATTAAACAAGCATAAATGAGTTCATTGCATTTAATATACTACTTTGAAATCACAATATTTCACATAGATGATTAAGACAGATTTAATAGAGCTATATTTATATATGATCACATTTATTCGCTATTGTTAGCATCTCTTTAGATTGTCAGCCTGGCATCTCAGTCCCCTAGGATCTCCTTCTTTCCCTGCTATTCACATAGACGTCATAAAAAGTGACTTATTGTTGCCTGTATCCACTTCTGGCTGTAATTAGTTATCCCACAGATTGGTACATGACTTCAGCTGGGCCAACATCCATAGAATTTTTGGACTTCGGTCAGCGTAAGGGATGGACTTGTCCAGTGGAAGATCATGTAGAGTCCAAAGTTTGCAATATGACCATATTTACTGCCTTGTGAAGAAAGCCCATAGGAAATGAGATAGAATAAACTTAGAAATGAGACAGAGGCACAGGGTTCACAGTTTTGGTTTCAGTATTTGACAAGGCAATGCAGGTGTTCTATCTGTGGTCACATAGTCATTAAGTACAAAAGTCAGTTCTGATACAGGTAGTCTCAGATTTTTTTTAAAACTCTTCCACTAACATAAACTCCATGAGTGCAGAGATGTTTGTTTTCATCACAGTCTATCCTCAGTGACAGGGAACATCGTAGATGCCCAATAAATCATTTTGATGTGTAAAAACTGAATACCTATGGCACATTCTACTTATAGTGTTAGCCAAATTTAAGCATCTTCATCCAAATGGCTAGGGGTAGAAGCACCGGCTGTTACAGAGCCATGGGGTCTTTCTTTGCATAAAAATACAAAATCATCCTGCTTAATACATTCTGTTCATAATTAGTAAGCATATTTTAGTATTATGGAAGGAAGAAGGAAAATGTCACTCTATTTATTCCTCATGTATAATAACTTTGTATACATTCTAAAATGCGATTTGATGTAATGACAATTTCTAAGGATGATAACCCTTAAATAATACTTGCCGTGACATTTAATGGGTAGTGGATAAATATTATCTACTTGTTAATACAAGTACATGCAAATATATAATTTACAAAGATTTGAATTTATTCACATTTGGCCTTTCTCTTCTTTACTATTTCCTAATTTAAAATGTTTTAATTGCATGAATATTGGTGAGTAAATTGCTGGCCTTTATATAAAGTAGCACACAATAGGGGAATCACCTAAAAAGTAGACATAATGTACACATTGTACTTACATTCAAACATGAACACAATATTTTTATCAGCATTATGTGAACTGTGTTATACCCTAGCTAATTTCTAGTGAGTACTAGCAATATATTTAAAAAATGGAAAGACAGAAATGGTAGTTTTCCCTGTTTTGTTGAGAAAATTAATGAGAATTACCCTAACTAAAAACAGTAGGATGGAGCAGAGGAATGGGGGTCAAAAAACAAAGTAGACCTGAGTACTGGGAGAAGATGCTGTGAACAGTTCGAAAAAATTATGGGATCTGAAGATCCTGCCCAGCAAGCAGGTGACACTATCTAAGGTGTATGACACCAAGACAAGAAACTTCTAATGAAGTTTAAAAATCAGTTGGTCCCTGAAGGGTTTTCAGGAACCACTATAGAGGACACATGGACAGAACCAAGGGGGAGGAGGAAGGCAGGGGAGAGAGGTGGGGTTGGAGGTGGTCGGGGGAGGGGAGGGGAGAGGATGCAGACAACTGTAATTGAAAAAACAACAAAGTAATTTTAAAAAAATCAGCTGGGGTTGGGTTGTACGGCAATCAAGACAAGAATGGAGCAATTTAGCACCATTTTTATTGGTGAGCAGATGAATTTTAATTCTAAATTTGTCTCTCATTAACTGTATGCCCTCAGATAAAAAAGTTACTTCACCATGAAAGTAGAAAAATAGGGACAACAGTAATTGAACAACAATTTTTTAAAAAGTACATACTTCACTTATAAAATGGGAATAATAATCAGACTATCAAAGTTTTGAAGATGGAATTCAGTTATATAATACATGTAACCCTATATCACATTTGCAGGTAACTTTGTAAATGAGAGTATTTACTAAAAGGTATTCAGCACTTAATGCCCATACAAGTAAGTGTTCATGTAAATTATTTACTGTTTTTACTAAAATAATTTACTGTTTTTACTTCACTAGACTCTACAGTTAACTAAGAATGAGCTATAAAACAGCAACATTAAATAGGAATCTTTTTAGAAAATTTAAACTAAGTGGAGTTTTTATGAATTTGCCCTAGCCATGATCTAAGTATATATCAACTGTTTTAACAAACACACCCTTCATCTTTGATCATTGAAGCTTTAGAATTGCATGCACATTATTATTAAAAATTAAATGTCTGCCTCAAAACAGTGCATTATAAATAAGTAGTATTTTTCACTATTACTCAGCATTACTTGTTGTTTTAACCTTTGATAAATAGCTCTCTATGGTTAGCGGCTTTTGCGCACCTTTCAAATATTTGTAAATCAAGATGATAAGAAACAGTGGTCCTACAAAGCTCCTACAAATTTAGCTTTCTAGCATCACAGCGATGATGTGGTTAGGAGTTTCACTTCCAAACTGAATATGACCTTGTAATTCTCATCCCTGACATATAACAATGTCTCCAAAGCAAGTGAGCCAGATTCTGTCACAACTTCCTGCTAAACATCTATACTTCCACAACAAATTATTCTTAAAATATGTCTTTAACTGGAGAGATAAATCAGCAAAATATATTGACTTTTTTCCTTTGAAATAAATCTGTTTTAAAATTTTAGCTGGCTTCCATAATTAATGTTATTATGAGTGCTTTTTTATTAAAAAGATCATTCTTGGAAGATTATTTAATCTTTTTAACTAGTAATAATAATGCACTTTCATGAGGATATATTTCTAATAATTTTTTTTTCTCTCAGTAGGTACTAATTTGTTCACTTTATTCAGAGGAAGTTTAAATGTTTAGTATTTTATTTTGGCAAAGCCAACAATAAAATGCTTGATTCATGACTAAATACTATAATTACTATAAATAGTTTAGTAAAATGCTTGGAATAAAAAGGATTTACCATTGAAATTCAGATGGAGCTAAAAGAAGTAAATACAATCAAAGGAGAAGGGGGAAGTGAAAGACTTTTAACTTACAGGCAAAACATAAATATCCAATTAAAAATCATTTCAAATTTGCACTTTTACTACTACATGCTCCCACATCTAGCAGATATTCTTACAAGCATGCATATATATGTTGGTGATTCTCATTTATTAAAATGAATGAAACTGACTTTTTATATTGAATTTCTGTGTTTCTCTTTGTAACAAATCATCCTTGAAGATAAAAATGTCACTACCTCTACAGTCAATTATCATTGTTGGTAAAATATAGTATCTGTAGAAAAATATAATTTTAGCTCAATAGACTTATTTCATGCATTAATACACAACTAATAGCTTTATAATAAACTTCATTTTATTTGGGAGAATTAGTATTTAATTATTTCTTATAAATAAAATTAAATCTATCATGAAAGAGATGTGGTACACATTTTCCATAATTGCTTTAACTTGTCAAAATACAAATTTCTAAAATTCTAGGTAAAAAAATTACAAACAGAAGATAAGGTAATTATACAAAAAAACATGCCTAACATGTCTCTGAGCTTTACCTACCTTAAAAATTTAATCCTAGCCCTGGCTGGTGTAGCTCAGTGGATTGAGCGCGGGCTGGGAACCAAAGGGTCCCTGTTGGATTCCCAGTCAGGTCACATGCCTGGGTTGCGGGCCGGGTCCCCAGTGAGGGCCATGTAAGAGGCAACCATACATTGCTGTTTCTCTCCCTCTCTGTCTTCCTCCTTTCCTCTCTCTCTCTAAAAATAAATAAAAATAAAATCTTAAAAAAAAATTTAATCCTTAAAACATCCCTGAGAAGTTCATTTATTATGCCCATCTTATAGATGCAGAAATCTAAGTTTAAGTTGGAAATGTTACATCCTCTGGGTTATAGTTAGTGCTTAAAAAATTAAGCACAACCTAGAAAATGGATCATTTCTATAATTTGCAAGTGCATGTAGATGGATAAACCAAGCGGGCCAGGGTAACAGTCTGGGTAACAAAGGGCCCAGTGGACCAATTCTAAGGTGGTTCTTGTTCTCAAAGTTGTGGAAGTAAGAAGTCACTACTAGTACAATCTTCATAGTGGATGCTTACTTAACTTGTGCGCTCTAGGCACCTCACTTGCCATCACCCAGAGAGTAAAATAAGTGTGTTGGTCCTAGCAGAGTAAAATGAAAAATGTGAAATCTTAATTTGTATCTCCTTTCTTCAACATTTCTTATTTTCTCCCTTTTTTTTTTGCAGAAACCTTGTCCACTGCAGGGCCTCTTAATCAAAAACTTTCTTTTAACAATTAGTTATGAACATCTGCAAGAAAACTTTTTTTCTGATTTCAAAATGAAAGAACATAGAATCAGTTACCTGCAGAATAAAACAAATACCTTAAGCCTAATCTCAATACTAGAAATTGAACCTTACAAAAGACAGAAGTTCATTGGGAAAAGCAGAACAAAATCATGCCGAGGGCCTATTCAGAATCAAGCACTCGGCTAACCACTTCATAGATATTTTTTGAGCACCTATCATGTGATAAGCATTATCGTAGGTGTTAGAGATTAACCAGTGACAAAACAGAGAAACAATTCTGACCTAAACAGAGTGTACATTCCAGTAGGGGAGATATAGAAAATAAACAAAATAAATTAGTAAATTACCTAGAGTTCTTATGCAAAACCAGACTTCAAGGTTGCTGCGAAGGTACATTTATCAAGGTAGAAGAATAAAACACATTTCCTTTAATGTTTGTTACCTTTGTAAAAAATTAAGTATTTATATTTATAGATTATAAGTCTCCACTTGTACTTTTGCCCCAAGCCTGGTAAGTATGAAATGTAAACAGAAGAAATAAATGTTGTTAAAAAATAAGACAAAAGAGTAAAGGGTATTGCATAAAAATTGGGGTAGGGTTTGCAATTTTTAACTATTATATGCATATATCCTTTCTCATAAAATGTTCCTCTTTATCTCTTTATCTATATATTATTTGTTTCTCTTGGTTGCTACTCACATGATTATATCTTCTTTCACCTTTTAACTTTCAATGACCTTTATCTTTCAATATAAAGAATGCCTCATATAGATAGCATGTTGCAAAATCTTGTTTTGTTTTCCCAGTCTGACAGTCTCTGCCTTTTCACTGGATGGTTAAACCTGTTCATGTTTAGTGTAACTATGGATACAATAGTCTGGCATTTTATATTTTATTTCCTTTGTGTTTCATGCCTTTCTGGTTCCTTTATTTCTCCTTTACTGCTTTTTTGCATTATTTTACTATTTTCTCATGTAACAGTTTAATTACTTTAACAATTTTGTCACTATATGTTTGAGGGTTTTTTTCTTTCCTTTTTTTTTTTTTTTGTGGTTGCTCTAGGGTTTCCTATATATTTCATCTTAACATATCAGAATCGACTTTAGACTTATACTAGCTTAATCCCAGTGCCAAAGAGTTTTCAGTGTTTTAAACTAAATTTGTAAATAATGTTTCAAATAAAGTTTGATTGCCTTTTTTTCTGGCAACATATCACTAAAACTAGTGTCTTTAGATTAGTTCAAAGATGAACTGATTCATTAGTCTGAATCTTCAGCTTTTAATAAACATAATTATAAAAATTAGTTAAATAGTTTGTATATCACAGTAGAGATTGTTTTAAATATGGTAGAAACATTAATTCAAAAGTTACCTCTTATAATTTTCTCTGGCAATATTAGATTTTTTCAGACATTTTTAGAAATTAAACTCACTTAGAAATATGCATATGAAATATACATATTTCACATGGTATATTTTTCTTCTAAAATATGTATAATAGAGACTCCACTCATTTGGTATGCTACACAATCGCCGACAAATGCTTGCTCCTGAGGTGCGAACTGTAGAGGTAAAACAACGGGATGGCGGTATCGTACTTGTCGTATCTGACTTGATAATGTGGACTGCAGCAAGCTGATCTTTCTAGGCCTCGCCTCTTTGTAAAAATGGGATTATGGAAGATGAACCTGCATTAAGTATCTCCTTTTGATCTGTTAAAAAAATTCAAATTCTTTAAACTAAGAAAAAGAGTAGTTAATGCATTTCTTATACATTTCTACCCTCCACCTCTGTCAACCACCAGTTTGTTCTCTGTACCTATGAACTTAGGTGGTGGTGTTTAAAAAAGAGAGGAGCCCTAGCTTGTGTAGCTCACTGGATTGAGTGCAGAATGCGAACTAAAGGGTTGCAGGTTCCATTCCCAGTCAGGGCACATGCCTGGGTTGCAGGCCAGGTCCCCAGTGGGGGCCACATGAGAAGCAACCACCATTGATATTTCTCTCCCTCTCTTTCTCCCTCCCTTCCCTTCTGTCAAAAAATAAATAGATAAAGTCTTTAAAAAATAAAATAAAAAAAGAAAGGAAATATATATATATATATATATATATATATATAAACATTTTTATATATGTTAAACATTTATATATTTATATATCCCACGTATAAAAGAGATTATATGCTATTTCTCTGTCTGACCTATTTCACTTAGCCTAATGCCCTAAAGATCATCCATGTTGTCCCTAAGGCCAAGATTTAATTTGGCAACTGGGATGGGGTTGCGATTTTAAAAGGAATGTTCAGACAAGGATTCATTGAGAAGGGGATAGTGCAGCAAAGACAAGAGGTAAGAGAGTTAACCATGAGGTTATATGGAGGAAGGACATCCCAGACAGAGAGAAACCTTCCCTAAGAGAAGAGTGTTTGAGATTTGTGGAATAGGAATCAAGCTAGTGTCTACTGATCAGATTAGGAGTGGGAAGGATAATGAGAGCCAAGCTCAGAGATATTGGAGACAGATGCAGCATTGTGACAGTTTAAAAACTCTGGTTTGTCTTTTCCTGAAATACAGAAAGCTTTGGAATGTTTGAGACAAGGAATGATGAGAATCTGACTTAAATTGTTTTGAAGGACAATTCAGACTGTTTAAAAGGATCATTCAACATTATGCATTAAAAATAAGGTTTAGGGGGTAATGATAGGAGTTGGGTGACCACTAAGGAGATTATGGCAGACAAGAGGTTATGGTGACTAGAACTGGGATGCCAGCAGTAGAATTGCTGAAAAAATGCTTGCATGGATTCTGAATACACTTTGAACTTTTGAAGCAAGAGAACTGAAATTCATTTCTGGGACAGAGGCCATAAAAAAAAAATCTATGATTATATATCACATAAAATTCATACTGATTACTGAAAAAACTGGTATAATTTACAATAAAACATTAATTGGCTATTACTGTATAAGTAAAAACAATTTAGTATTTACTATGGGGATTATACTATAAACATTGCATTATTTTTCAAAATATGTACAATGTTTTGTCTAATATGTACAAAATCCTGCCAGTACAGTGGCATAGTGAGGTATCAAAGTGATCAACACTAGAAAAATAAATTTAATTTATGTGTTGTCATATTATTTGTTCATTTATTTAATATAATATACTGAAATGAAAAGAAAGTCACTAGAATAGAACTGATTAAAATTTTGGTAAGAATTATATAACATAAAAAAGCACTAATTCTTCAGACAGAGAAATTATAGCAGGCCACTTACAATTTTGTAAGGAAATTATTTTTAGTTATTTTTAACATAAATATTGTGGTAGCAGAATGGTGCCCACCCCATCCTAGTCTCTTGAACCTATGAATACGTTAGGTCACATGACTAAGAAAAATTAAGGTTATGATTGGAATTAAGGTGACTCTAATGGAATCACTAAACTTGAAATAGGATTATATTCTGGATTACCCAAGTGGGCCCAAAGAGTCACATGACTCCTTCTATGAGGGGTGCAGATGAATTGGTGCGAGAGAAGATGCAATTATGAAGAGAGATTGGAGTAATGTAATGTGATGTGAGGACTCGACTTGCTGCACATTGAAAATAGAAAAGGTCCTTCCATCATCTAAGGAATGTGAGCACCTCTACCTAGAAGGAGAACAAATTTTAAAAAGAAAAGAAAAACAAAACAGTTATTCTCCCAAGAATCTCCAAAAGTGAATACAATTTCTCCAACACCTTGATTTGAGCCCAGTAAGGCCCATTTTGGATTTCTGGCTTCTATAACTATAAACCAATGAATTTATATTATCTTGAGCCATTTATTTTGTGGTAATTTGTAATTGCTAGTAAAAATATAAATCCAACATGTGTCAGATTGATTAATGGTTAAATTCATAACTCTTTAACCGAAACTTTTGAAAGATTTATTTATTTTTATAAATGGGTTAGGTAAAGGAAACCTAACACACCTTCTAGCAATGAGAGGTTACAAAATATCCTGTTGATTTGGCCTCAACTCTGATTAGTAAAAATGCTCCCTCCCTCCTTCCATCAACCCCAAGTAAAAAAAAAAAAACTAAATATTACAAGAACTGAATATTTGTAATTACAATTTTGCAGTTACATATATTTGCAGTTTAAATGTTATATAATCTGTGTGGTAACTGAAACCAGAATGTATGAAATTAATCTGAAATGGTCTTGAGTTGGAAGTGCACCCAGAAGAAGCAAATGCAAAGTGTTTCCCTAGGAAATTATCATCACCTTAGGTCCCTCAGATTATTAACATTATGACATGAAATATGAACACCTACCAACAAACATATATGGAAATCTACCATAGTGAAAAGCTAAAAAACACAATGAACATAAAGTTAAATCCCAACAACCTCAATTATGAAATTATCAACCAGAAAATATAAATATGTATAAATGCAGATATTATTTAGGGAAATAAAAATTCAATCAAAGAATAAAAGATTATAAAAATGGTCTAGGAGATTTTCAAAAGAAAAAATTGAGGTTCAAAAAAGGAGATCATAATTATAGAATATAAAAATTCGGTTGACAGATAGAATACTGAGAAAAGATGAACAGAGAATTCAAAAAAAAGTCTTAAAAAGAAATCAAAGACTTGAAAGAGAAAAGGCAGATTGCCGACCAAGGAACCATAGTTACTTTGAGAGAAGACTGTTAAGAACATGAACAGAAGCCAGAAGCTCATGGGGTACATTTTTGAAATTCAGAGAAATAATAACTATTAACAATGAATTATGTATTAAACTAAAGTATCATTTGAAATTAAAGTAAAATTAAGAATATTTTCATCAATATACCTGCAATTTAATACCAAACAAGTAATGATAAATAAATGCAGTACATTAGATAACAGGATATGGAGTAAAATGAAGGATATATAAAAGAGTTTAACCCTATATTTGTTATATTTTATCAAAGTAGTTGTGAAATCATTAATGATTATTGTGATTTGCCACTGCTCTTTATGTTTGAGAGACTTCATACATTTTTAAATGATTATAACATGAGAAAATGGAAAATAGAAACACAAAGTGTCATGACAATTTAAGAATACTCTCTAAGAATTCAAAGGAAGAAAATAAAGATAAGAAAACATAAGAAGTTGAATTAGTGGTGCAGTTTCAATTGATAATTAGCATCTGGAATATTGAAAGTAATTAAATGGTAAACAAAAGCACAATAGAATATAACTGAATTTCTTTTCAGGATTATTTTATTTTATTGTTATTATTTTTAAATATATTTTATTGATTATGATATTACAGTTGCCCGATTTTGCCCCCTCTATTCCCCTCTGCCCTGTATTCCCCCTCCGACCTGCATTTGCCCTTAGTTTACGTCCACGAGTCATACATATAAGTTCTTTGGCTTCTACATTTCCTATACTATTCTTAACATTCCTCTGTTATTTTGTACCTACCAATTATGTTTCTTATTCCTTGTACCTTTTCCCCCATTTTCCCCCTTCTCTTTCCCACTGGTAACCTTCTTTGTGATCTCCATTTCTGTGATTCTGGTCCTGTTCTAGTTGTTTGCTTAGTTTTTATTTATTTATTAGGCTCACTTGTTGATAGTTGTGAGTTTGTTGTCCCTCAATTGATAATGTCATTAGGAAAGGAACCTTAGGGAGTCCAGATCTGTTTTATCCATGTATCATCTGAGCATATTACTTTTCATTACAGCATAAAAAATAAAACAGAAGAATATAGTTTGTAAGATAATTTGATAGGCAGAAAAAGGGTATAATTTTATGAATAGTATGGCTCCTTTCCTGTTGACATCCACATTTTCCCTCCCAAGGGCTGCTCCCTGCACACACAGGAAAATCGGGGATGAGCGGGCGGTTGCGGGAGACCCTGCTGGTGCTCCGCACAGACCTCCTACTGGGACACAGCTCCCAGCCGCAGCTCTGAGAGTGTTGTCTGTGGATCTCTCACAGCTCCGCCTCTGAGAGGGGCTCTAGACCAAAGGAGCCTCTTCACCAGGAAATGCCTAGAAAGTTACGCCACCTGCCCCCATGGGCAGTAACTGCCAATGCCTGACTGATCTGGAATTATGGAAAGTCGGCCCCTTGGCTCAAGGTTTGAGGGTTTTGCAGTTGCGTTTATTTTCCAGAGCTCCCTATGGATTCTAGATGAACCCACATTTTTGCAAGGTTTCTTTCCCTATTCTGCTTCCTTTACCTCCTTACAAACTTTACCTGAGAGCCCTTCCTCAGTAAATCACTTGTACGAGAATCATTATCTCAAGCTCTGTACCTGGGAAACCCAATAAGAAAAAATGATGTGTGGTATTGCTGTATGTAATCTGTTATGGTAGCAAACAGTAGGAACTATTCACATCACACCCACTATATAGGCTATTACTTGTCCCCCTCCCTATAACACCTCTGTATGCTAAGTAGATGTGTCAAGTGTATGTATGTGTATTTAAAAATTCTTTATGTAAATGTGTATATGTGTATGTATTAATAAATGAAATATATTCATCCTTGTGTGAAACTTCTAATGGAATTAAACAGCATCTCTGGACATTTTCAGGCAATATTACTTCTTTACTGCTAAAATAAAATTGGTCCCTTTAAAATCTTTACAGGCAAAATTGACAGAAGTGTGTGTGTTTGTGTGTGTGCTGTCTTCAGCTAAATGCTAGTTGTTTAGAGCAAAGGATATCCTGGGCCGTTCCAATATGTTGCTAGTTTTATAGCCCATCATGGAAAGAACTCACCTACTAGAGGAGGCATCACTGGGATGAAAACAGACTAATGTTGTAATTTGAAATTACTGCAAAGTAAACATTTGTATAAGAAGAGATTGTTAAAGTAGAAATTTCTTTAGTTAAGATTAATCATTGCAAGAAAGAATTTAAAAAGATTTTTTCTTTAAAAATAAACCTCTATTTTTTCCATAGTTCTTCCTTTAGAAGTGTTTGGAAATTTCTTACACCAATTTTTTAACTCTAAAAATGGTTTCACTAGTTCTTTTTAACCACTGCATATGATTGTAATGCCCAAGAAAGAGTTTTTATGATTGAATCTCCTTGTGCTTTTTGTCAATAAGTCCAGCTGGTTTCATGCTTCATTGTTAGCAACACTTTGAGCTCTGGGAAGGCAGCCAGTACAGTAGCTAAAGATGTTCTGTGTCAAACAGTTGCATTTAATAAGCTAAGAGGACTTATATCCTAGCTAGTTAGTCTGTTATGCATACATTCATGTACCCACCCACTCAATAAGCATTTCTTGAATATTTAATATGTTCAGAGAAATATCCAAGAGTCTCAGAGTATTACAGTTGGGCTATGTACATTTATTCTCTAAAGGAACTAGAAATGTAGAATTAAAAGTCAAACATTTCATAATATATCACAAAGCATCAAGTCTTAGAGGCAATGTAAGCATAGCCCATGCACTTCAGCAGGAAAGAAAAAAACACAATAGAAGTTTGTTTAAAATAAACAGGTTCTTAATTTTCTATATTCTGGTTAATCAGAAATGAGAAAACATTAAAAAAAGAAATTGAACATATGCTAAAAGTAACTCACAAAATAACATATGCACACACAAGCAAAAAATAATGGATTAGTATATGAACATATTGGAGGGTGATTTTGGAGGGTGAATAAACCCAATCCCTTTCAGTTAGAAAGAAATGGAATGGAATATTTGAGCTATTTTTATGGACCGTCAAATTTCTCTATCTTGTAACACTTAGAAGGAGCCATGTCAAGTGTAGAAAAATGCTGTCAGGGTTCTGTTCAATTTTATGTCAAACTTTCAAAATAAATTTTTGACTACACCTGAAAACTTTTAATAATGTTGATTTAATCTGTTTTTTTTTTTTTTTTTTAAATTCTGGGACTAAGGGTCTAAAATTCAAGGCTAAGGACTCTAAATTAGCAAGAGCCTAATTTTTCCAATCCATCAAATGCCAAACTATGTTCTCTGGGGATCTAGAGTACTTTTTCTTAGACGGTCTTAGACTTTTTTTCACTTGTTCAAACAGCATAAAGACTGTGTTTATGGTGACTAAAAGTCAGATTTAACCTTAAATTATACTTTTAATTATATTCCCATAAATAAAATACAGCATAGAATTCTCCAGTTGACTATATACTGGCTTTCTATGTTTTGTAACTGATTTTTGCCTAGTTGATTTATTGATAATTAAAGTATGTATAAAATATCTGTAAGTAAGATGGTAGATTATCCTTTCTCTGCAGTTCTGTCAGGGGTTGTTTAATTTTGTAGCTATGTTGTAAGAGGCATACAAGTTTAAAACTTCTGTTCTCCTGGTGAATTTAAATGTTTATAATTGTATAATGACTGCTTGTACCATAATAAGCTTTATGTCTTTACATATATTTTATATTAATATTATCACAGCAAGGACAATTCTCTTTTGCTTAATATATATCAATATACTATTTAATTTTTTTTTACTTTCAACCTTTCTGCAGCTTAAGTTTAACTGTGCCTTTTAACGGCTTTGCCTTTCCCTTCTGTCAGGATTCTGTGTGTTTCTGCTGCATGCCTGGTGCCATTTTTGAGAGCCACTTAAAACTAAATTCTTAGCTAGAGGTTTTTCGGATCACATAGGTAGTATATATTTTTCTGTGAATGAGTATGAGGACTAGATTAAGGTAACAAATTTCCAAGATAATTTAATTTGTTTATTGAGCACCATGATCTGAAACTGGAAAATTACTTTCTCTTCCCCTGAAAAGTTCAGTAATTTTTAAGTTTATGCTCACCCTGAGATCATTGAGATCTATATTTATATGGAATGTTGGGTGAGTGATTTTAATTACTAGAAGATAAATATTCAAAAACCATAGCCCACAATTTTCTGGTGGAATTAAAATTTCTTCTTTCAAACATTTATTGAGGGATTTGTAGGTGTCTAAATAATGCAAGATAATGGAACCAAACCTTCCACAGTCTTTCAGTCCGGCTAATGTTTGTTTCAGTCATTAAAATACATGTGAATTCTGTCCATTTCTCTTATTTTGCCTTTTCTTCCTGAGTTCAAACTGGTTTACTGCTTTTATGATCTCCATAGCACAATCTCCATAGTATCTCTGCTCAAAACTTCACTTCCCTGATATGGTCTCAACTTTCAAATGGTATTTAAATCACTCATCCTTGAATATGCAAACTTACTTTAAAGTCAACATTTCTCAAACTCGGGTTCATAAGTTTCTTCTCTAAGGCTATCTAACCTGTGGTCAAATAGTGCTATACAAATACAAAGAGTCCCTACTGGAGCATATTAAGTGTAGCTTTTTACAAAGTACAATGTGAAAAGGGTGAGGGAAGATAAATACCAACACTGAGCCCCAAATGCTCTGAATTCTATTTTTAAAATAGTTTTCTACCACCTTTTTAATATTGGAGTTTAAGAGATTATTAAAGCTAATGTTACATAACCACTTATCAAAAGTCAAAAATATTCTGGAATAGTCCAATTATATGGTTATTCGTATAGTCTATTCCTGACACTTCTAATATGCAACTCATTTAATCAAAAGATAATCACATTGCTAGCTAACTCTAATCACAACTAATTTTATATAACAGAATATTGGCTATGTTTTTCTCCCTCTTCTCATCCTGATTCTAAACTGGTACCTGAAATTTCAGTAAGATTAGTTACATGTAACTCAAATTCTTCACAGTGACAAACCAGGGTTAGAATACATTTTTTAAATATATTTTATTGATTATGCTATTATAATTGTACCAATTTTCCCCCTTTTACCCCATCCACAAAGTATTTCCCATTCCCCTGATAATCCCCCCCATAGGTCATGTCCAAAGATTACGCATGTAAGTTCTTTGGCTACTCCATTCCCTATATAGTTCTTAATATCGCCCCTGTCTATTCTGTTTCTACCAATTTGTACTTCTTAATCCCTGCATCTTTCCCCCATTCTCCCCTTCCTCCTCCCAACCAATAACCCTCCAAATGATGTCAATATTTATTATTCTGTTTCTGTTCTGCTTGTTTGCCTAATTTGTTTTTTAGATTCAATCATTGATAGTTGTAAACTTATTGCAATTTTAATGTTCATAGTTTTGATCATCTTTTTCTTAAATAAGTCCCTTTAACACTTCATATAATGGTGGCTTGGTGATGATGAACTCCTTTGGCTTTATTTTGTCTGGGAAGAACTTTATCTGCCCTTTTAGTCTAAACAATAGCTTTGATGGATAGAGAAATCTAGGTTGTAGGTCCTTGCTTTTCATCACTTTGAATACTTCTTGCCAGCCCCTTCTTGCCTGCAAAGTTTCAGCTAAGAGATCAGCTGACAGTCTTATGGGAACTCCTTTGAAGGAAACTACCTGCCTTTTCTCTTGCTGCTTTTAAGATTCTTTCTTTGTCTTTAACCTTTGGCATTTTAATTATTATGTGTTTTTTGATGTGGTCCTCTTTGCATCCATTTTGTTTTGGACTCTCTGTGTTTCCTGGACTTGTATGTCTACTTCCTTCACCAAATTAGGGAAGTTTTCTTTCATTATTTTTTAAAATAAGTTTTCAGTTTCTTGCTCTTTCTTTTTTCCTCTGGCACCCCTATGATTCAAATGTTGGTACGTTTGAAGTTGTCCCACAGTCTCCATACCCTAACCTCATTTTTTAATTCCCTTTTCTCTTGTTGTTATGATTGAATAATTTTTTTGTTCCAAATCATTGATTTGATTCTTGGCTTCATCCATTCCACTATTGATTCCCTATAAAATTTTCTTCATTTAACTTAATGTAACCGTCATTTCTACTTGGATCTTTTCTATTCTGCTGAAGTACCCAATAAGTTCCTTGACGATCCTAATAGCCAGTGTTTTAAACTCTGGATCTGATAGATTGCTTATCTCCATTTTGTTTAGTTCTTTTTTTGTGGAATTTTGTTCTGCTCTGTCATTTGGGCCATAGTTCTCTGTCTCCTCATTTTGGCAGCCTCCCTGTGTTTGTTTCTATGTATTAGGTAGAGCTTCTTTGGCTCCCTTAGTAGCATGGCCTATTATAGAAAAGTTCACTTGTAAGTTGGATGGGGCAGAGCCTTAGGTAATCACCATGGCAGGGCAATTGTGTGAACCAGGTTGATGGAGTCTCAGATATGGTGTCACCACCCTGTTTCTCTGTGTGGGGGTGGGCTCAGACAAGGGAAAATAGCCACTGATTGGCCTCTGGAGTTTTGTCTGGGATGATGCTGTCCGCCAGCCCTTGCCCTGATGCCAGACACTTTAGTTTCTCCCTATATGCCTGGTGCCCTTCCAACTGCTGCCCTTGTGCTGGAACCTAGAGGGAGTGAGTTGGTGTTAAGTCCAAAGACCATTGTGGTCCTTTTAGAGGAGATATCATAGAATTTTTATTGCTGCCCTAATCACCACTGGTTTTAAGCAAGAAGTTATGGGGACTTATCTTCCTGGCATTGGAACCCTGGCCTGGATGGCCTGGTGTGGGACTGGGATCTCTAGCTCCCAATATTTATCTACCACATGTGGGTGTGAAACCACCCATTTCTCATCTCCACATCCCTGCATCTCTGCCCCTCCTATCTGTCTGGATGAATATGATTTTTTTAATTCCTTAGATGTTGGACTTCCATACAGCTCAATTTTCTGATGATTCTGGGTGATAGTTGTTTTCTAATGTAGTTGTAATTTTTTGCTGTGGTTGTGTGAGGAAGTGAGCCATATTTACTTACAGCACCATCTTGACCAGAATACAATTTTCATCAGACCACCAAGGAACTTTACAACCCAGATGGTATCTTCACTGCTTTTTAGGTCAAATACCAGCTTTAATTCATTCAGAAGTGTTGGTTAATTAGTCCCAATTTATGGATTAACTGTTCAACCATCTCTGATGATCAGTTCTAGTTGCATATTTTGATGTCTTTAAAAATACTCATCTCGCCCAGTGGACTGAGCGTGGGCTGGGAACCAAAGGGTCCTGGTTCAATTCCCAGTCAGGGCACATGCTTGGGTTGTGGGCCAAGTCTCCAGTAAGGGCCATGTGAGAGGCAACCATGCATTGCTATTTCTCCCTCTCTTTCTCCCTCCCTTCTCCTCTCTCTAAAAATAAATAAATAAATAAAATGTTAAAAAAAATACCCATCATAATAATTCAAAAAGATTGAAATTATATCAAGCATTTTTTCCAACAACATTGGTATGAAACTAGAAATAAATTACAAAAATAAAACTGTACAACCCACAAAGACATGGAGATTAAACAATACACTACTATACAACCAAAGGGTCATTGAAGAAATCAGAAAAAGTATACCTAGAAACATATAAAATCTCAAATACAAAACAAAACAACTTCTGGATGTAGCAAAGACAGTTCTCAGAAGAAAGTTCATAGCAATACAAGCCTACCTCAAGAAATAAGAAACATCTCACATAAGCAATCTAACATTACATCTACAGGAACTAGAAAAAGAAGAAAAAATAAAATAAGTGAAATATATATCAAAAAGAATGCAAAAGATAAATGATAAAAGCTTATTCTTTGAAAAACAAAACAAAATTAACAAAACTTTTGTCAGGATAACTAAAAAAAAAAAAAAAAAACGGGTTCAAATAAAATAAAAAGTGAGAGAGAAGGAGTTACAACTGAAACCCGAGAAATACAAAGGATCATAAGAGACTCCAACAGAAATTGTACAAGGTGTTTCCAGAAAAAAATCCAACTATCGTGTATGCAAGATATGTCTGGTAAAAGTCCAGCCATTGTTAATATAAGGAGAACGGTTTGTGTGACATTGATGTAACCTGGCAGCCAAGGAGAGTGGACTGGAATGTGCATGTGTGAACAATGATGATTTCACTGTACTAGTCAGTGGGGGTTGTAGATAACAGGAGCAAGCATGTGTGTTGCATGGCTATCACATTGAAAATGACTGAGCAAGTAGAGCAACAAATCTGCATGAAATTTTGCATTAAGCTTGAACATTCCTCCATGGAAACTATTTGGCTGATTCAGAAGGATGCCGATATGGACAGCTGGTGATTAACAGAACTTCATCATAACAATGCAGATATTCATGCATCACATCTCCTGCAGAGTGTTTTGGTGAAACATCAAATCACCCAGGTGACTCAGCCCCTTTGAAATTCAAAATTACCTTTGAATGGGAAGAGATTTCAGATGGTCACTGAGATTCAGGAAAATACAACAGGACAGCTGATAGCAATTGGAAGAGCTGTCTGAGGCCCCAAGGTGCCTACTTTGTAGGAAACTGAGGCATCATTGTCCTATCTACAATATTTCTTGTATCTTGTATCTTCTTCAATAAATGTGTCTATTTTTCAGATCACATGGCTGGATACTTTCTGAACAGACCTCATCATATACTAACAAATTGGACAACATAGAAGAAATGGATAAATTCCTAGAAACATACAATCTTCCAAGACTGAATTATGAAGAAATTTTTAAAAATCTCAGACCAATTACTAATAAGGAGATTTAATCAGTAGTAAACAATTTCTGTACAAACAAAAGCCAGGCCTCATAGATGAATTCTACTAAACATTCAATGAAGATTTAATATCTGTCCTTCTAAAATTATTTCAAAATATTAAAGAGAAGTGGGTGCTTCCAAAGTTATTTCATGAGCCCAGCATTACCCTGACACCAAAACCAGACTAGGACAGCATGAAAAAAATTACAGACCACTATCATTAATGAATATAAATGCAAAAGTTCTAACAAATGAGCAAAATAAATTCAATAATATGTTAAAAGGACCATACAACACAATGAAGTGGTATTTAGTCCAGGGATGCAAGGATGATTCAACATTTGCAAATCAATGAGTGTGGTACAACACATGAATAAAGTGAAGGATTAAAATCATAAGACCTTCTCAAGAGATGCAGAAAAGACATTTGACAGAATTCAATGACCATTTATGATAAAAACTCTCAATAAAGTGGTCTAGAGGGAACATACCTCAACATAATAAGGGCTATATATCCCCAACCCACAACCAGCATTATACTAGTAGGGGAAAAATAAAAGTGGTTCCCTTAAAAGCAGGAACATGACAGGGATGTCTGCTTTCACCACTCATATTCAACATAGTACTGGAAGTTCCAGCCACCACAACTATGCTAAGGAAAGAAATACAAAGCATCCAAATCTGAAAGGAGTAAGTAAATTTCTCATTATTTGCAGATTACATGATATAGAAACCCTGAAAACTCCACCAAAAAACTTTTAAAACTAATATATATAAGTATAAAGTTGCAGGATACAAAGTAAATGTACAGAAACCTGTAGCATTTCTGTATATTAGTAATGAATGATCATATAAAAGAAATTAAGAAAGCTATTGCATTTACAATTACCTCAAAAGAATAGAATATCTAAGAATGAATTTAACCAAGAAGATTATGTCATGTACACTGAAAACACATAAGACACTATAAAATAAGTTGAAAAAGAAACAAATAAATAAAAAATATGTGCATGGATTAGAAGAATTAATATTACTAATATGCCCATACTACACAAAGTTACTACCTACATATTAAATGCAATTCCTGTCAAAATTCTAATGGCATTTTTCAAAGAACTAGAACAAATAATTATAAAATGTGTATGGAACCACAAAATTTGCTAAATAGCTAAAGCAATCTTGAGAAACAAAGATGGAGCTATCATCCTCCCTGATTTTGAACTATACTGTAAAGCTATGGTAATCAGTGCAGTATATTATTGGCATAAAAATGGGGAAACAGAATTGAAAACTCAGAAATAAACACACACCTATGGACAATTACTTTATACAAAGAAACCAGAACATAAAATGGAAAAAAGACAGTTTCTTCAATGAATGATGTTGAGAAAATTGGACAGTCACATGCAAAATAATGAAAAAAATAAAACAAGACCAGTATCTTATACCATACACAAAAATTTACTTCAGATGAATTGAAGACTTGAATATGACACCTGAAATAAAATTCCTAGAAGAAAATATAGGTAGTAAGCTCCTTGACACTAGTCATAGTGACATTTTCGTGGATCTGACTCCAAAGACAAGGGAACGAAAGCAAAAATAAACAAATGGGACTCCATCAAATTAAAAAGTTTCTGCCCCATCAAGGGGACCATCATCAAAGCAAAAGGACAAGTGACTGAATAGAAGATATTTGTGAAAATAAATCCTACAAGTGTTAGTATCCAAATTATAGAAAGAACTCATGCAACTCAATAATAAAAAAACAAAAACAAAAACAAACAGTTTAAAAAGGGAAGGATTTGAACAGGTATTTACCCAAGAATACATTCAGATAGCCAACAGACACATAAAAAAAGATGTTCACCTTCACTAATTATTAGAGAAATGCAAATCAAAACCACAATGAAATATCACTTCACAACTTTAGAGTGGCTGTTATAAAATAACAACAACAACAAGAAATAACAAGTGTTGGAGACGATGTGGAGAAAAAAGAACCCTTAAACACTGTTGGTATACATGTGAATTGGTGCAGCTACTGTGGACAACAGTAAGGAGATTACTCAAAAGTATAAGAATAAGACTGCTATATAATCCAGCAATCCCTTTTCTAAGTTTATCTGAAGAACACGAAGACATGAATTCTAAAACATATACGCACTCTTCGACCTAGTATAGCACTATCTGTGACAACCAAGACATGGATACAGCGTAAGTGTGCATCAATGGATGGTGAGTAAAGATCTGATACATATGCAAAAGAATACTACTCAACCACACAAAAATGATGAAATCTTGCCATTTCTGACAACATGGATGAAATTTGAGGGTATTATACCAAATGAAATGAATCACAGGGAGAAAGACAAATATAATACTTCACTTATACGTGGAATCTAAAAAAAAAATAAGACGAAACAAAGAAAAACATGTATACAGATTGGTGGGTATGGTGGGGAAGAGGGTTAAGGGTGGTTGAAAAGGATGAAGGGGTGAATTTATAGTGAAATGCAGATACTTTGGGTGGTGATCACTTTGTAGTATACACAGATGCCAAATTATAAAGCTCTATACCAATTTTGCCTCAAAAAGATAAATATATTAACATTTTAGAAAATATCTCTCTGCCTGTACACAACCAGCATAGATTGATTAAAATCAATCAGCATCTTTTCCTTTAAAAAAGAATTAAAATGTTGTCTATACTAAACAAAAACAAAGAAACAAAACAAAATATCTTTGGATCTTTGGACCGCCCACCACCACATGCAAATTAAATTAAAGTCTCTGCATGCAGTCTGGGATCAACATTTTTTAAACTTTCTCAGGTAACTCTAATATGGGACCATATTTGAGAGCCACAGTTTTCATAAAGCTCTCAAATTTCATCGTTAGTTCTCAAGTATTTACTGCTTTACATGTCTTTTTAGGATCTTCTGGTCAATACTTGCATTACTTATTATAGAATGCCATTTACATTCTGTGTATGTGTGTGAATGAATTTTACATTTTTGGTCTAGAAGTTACATGAGTCATTGCAGATAAGTAGGGTAATACTAGGAAGTCGAGAAAAATTTACTATATTTGGGATTTTTTTTCCTGTGAAAATACCTTTGGGATTGTCTTGTTAATGTTTTTTATTGTGTCTATTTTTTATAGACTTAATATCATATTTTGAGTACTTTGCAACCTGCAGTGTCCCTTAGCAATGTTACAGAAACATTTTCCTATGAAAATATAATAAATATATATTTTATATATTTATTTTTCTATAGCCCAGTGAACTGGTTGTATTCTTCCCAAATTCCTATGTTGAAGCCCTAACCTCCAATTTGATGATATTTGGAGATATGTCCTTGGGGTATAATTTAATTTAGATGAGGTCAGGGACGTAAGGTCGTTAGTGTCTTTATAAGAAGAGACCAGAGTGTGCGAGTGCATGCATGTACACTTGTGTTTCTCTCTCTCCCCACCCCTTCTCCTTCTTTTCCTGTCTTCAACTGACCCACTTCATGGACATAAAACTTATTAAGAAAGAGACAAACTTTTATAATGCAATGGTTCATATTTTCTATTCTCACTAAAAGAGCCAGAACCTAAATTCCATTTCCTTTATATCCTTACCAACTCTTGGTATAGTCAATAGTAATATAATAAGTATGTAGTGATATCCCATGTGTTAATTGTCAGCTATATATACATATATTTAATTTATGTTCATATAATTTATCATTTTATTCTGAGTTTTGACATTTTTCATGTATCCTAAAAAAATTCCTGTATTAGAAATATTTGTGAATATAGTATTCCTATATCGGTCTCATCTTTTCAGTAGCTTTTCCAGAGAAAAAGTTAATTTTTAATGAAGCTGAAAATGCCAATTTATTTTTCACTGGTTGTTATTTTGGTGTTGTATATAGGAAATGTTAAATACATGATTTTCCTATGTTTCATTCTGTAATTTTTATAGTCTTGGGTTTCTTATTGATGTGTATAATATAATCAATTTTCAGTTAATTTTTAGAAGTTCTTTCTTTTTAAATATGGATACCCATTTGCTGCAACAATATTGAGTTAAAAGACCATCATTTCTTCCCTGAATTGCTTTTGTACCTTCTTTGAAGATCAATCATTAGTGTCTAGACTTTCTCTTCTGTTCTATTTATCTACTTTATTTATTTCAATATCCCATGTACTTATTCATGTGTTTTTATAAGTATTATAATCAAAGTTATATACTCCTTCAACTTTCTCTTTTACAAACTTATGTGGCTATTCTTGGTCCTTTGCCTTTCCCTATAAATTTTAGAAATACTTCAAAAATTGATTTCTACATTACAAAAAAGATTACTGGGATTTTGATTGAGATTGTATTTTATCTTAAATTTAGAAAGAAATATTGAGTGTCTCCCTCTTCCACTATTTCCATTCCCACCCTTTCCTTTGTGAAGATACCAACCAGCTAGCAAGACAGTTCTCACAAAAAACAAATTAGCTAACAACCAAGATTATGAGACTTTCCAGACTCCAACATGGTAAAAATAAATTTCTACTGTTTAAGCCACCCAGTCTATGGTATTTTGGTATAGCAGCCCATTCCGACTAAGACATATGACATTCTATTTTATAATTTATCCGTTCACTTAGAGTAATAAATTTTTGCTATGATAATTAACTCATGATAATCATTTTTACTTATAAATATTTTACTGTATTTCTGAGTGTTTCATAAGGCGTCTTTTCTCCTTTCAGGGGAATTTCAGGCATCCAATGATACACTCCAAGCTACAGCACCCTATCAACCTTGCACTATCAATGCTTAGTGCTACCTAACCAGAAATAATTCTATTGTTTTGTCCTTATATACTATTCACATCAACTCTTTATGGTATGTTGCCTTGCATATATCTTTTTAAATTCCCACATGTGTTTAAATTTTAATTTGTTCACATTTACAAATTTTTTTCTGAGAAAATAAGTAAGTTCTTTAATTCAGAATATACTATTGAGTTCCTTTTCCTTACAGATCTGAAAACACAGAGCAGATGTTCAATAAAGAGTAGGTGAATTAAAATAAAAAGAAGAATTCTTAATTTACCACTTTTTATATGTTTTCTTTATATAGTGACTATGTTTAATAGAAAAGAATTAGTATACATGTCATGCCACTTGTGAATATGCTTCTGGGAATTATGAGACAGAATAATTAGAACTGGAAATTTAAACTATCACACAAAATTAGAAATGTTTATTTTATTTCAGTAACATTCCTTATCATTATATTGTCACATACAAATGAACATAGGAAAGCAGCTAGGTAAAATATATTTATACTTATCATTGTGTTTAATATGTAAAGAATTCTTTCATCCTTACTGATGAAAATACTATTGTCTCAGAGTCACCATATGTTAAGCTTACACCTGAGTCAAAAATGAAATATGGGGTATTTAAAACTATGTATTTCACCCTGGCTGGTGTAGCTCAGTGGATTGAGCACGGGCTGGGAACCAATGGGTCACCAGTTCAATTCCCAGTCAGAGCACATGCATGAGTTGCAGGCCAGGTACTCAGTGGGGGCCACATGAGAGGTAACCACACGTTGATATTTCTCTCTCTCTCTTTCTCCCTTCCTTCCCCTCTGTCTAAATAATAAATAATAAAAAATCTTTAAAAAATAAAATAAAACTATGCATTTCCTAAGTACTTATAAAATTAATTTACCTGGTAATTTGAAATCTCAGAGACACTCACATAAGCTGAAAGTCAGTATTCTTCAAATCATAAATGAGAACTGGGTAAATGATAATATATTTTCATTTGTGAATTCTCACAACTCATATGTTGAAAACACTTGTTACTGTTCTCCACCTACATTCTTTCCAGTGAAGAGTTAGTCTGGTTTAAATTCCCTAACTTAATGAGCAGTCATAATATAGCTACTTTTAAAAAAAATTTTACTTGGAAAAGGTAAGAGAATGTAACTACTTTGAAAGTTATGACAATTCCAATATTGCTGAAGTATACAGATTCCAGTAGCTCTGCTGATATTTTCCCCTCATAATTTTAGGCTTTAACACTTTTCTATCAAGCACAGCTTTATCATAATACATATCTCATTTTAATATTGATCTCATATATTGACTGTAAGCATCAAAAGAATTGCTCCTTAATACCTCACTAATTATTGAGATAATCGAATGGGCTAATTTCTGTGAATCTGCTTTCAATTCTTACTTTGAACCATATAGTATATATTCAGTATAATTTAAAAAAATCTCTCACTGGTATATAAAACAATCCAAAACAAGCATTTAATAATATTTAAATAAACTCTATTTGCTAGACTATTTATTAGATACCCCAGTTTTAAAATTCTTGCCCGTCCATAAATATGATAATTTTAACATTTGCTATCTATTTCCTTCCCAGAAGTAATACTCTCAGCAGGCTCACCACTTCTGACATTTTCTTTCATTTTACAGAGATAAGTGGCATCCTGGAAGTGCCTTCCCTTTTCCCCATCACATTAGCATTCATAATATTAATTGCCAAAAATTACCAGCTGCAAGAAGTTTTATCTAACAAAGCTGCTCTATGGCTTTCTCAAGACAATTTAGTACCATTTATGTCCCAAGCAAACACTTAGGTATGTAAATAGGAAGAAGCCCATGGTATAATTAATATTTAAGAGATAAAATGTCAGACTCAGCTAAGCAATTTTTAACATCCGTCACCCCTCCACCCCTTTGCTTTAACCGCATGTTCTTCCTAGAGATGAGCTCTGGGATTTTACTGAGAAAGCTATAATTGATCACAGCTAAGTGTTTTGCTATAAAGTGCCAACAAGGCCTGCAGTGCTGAATTCAGGTTTGGGAAAGAATATATTCACCTCTGAAACTTCCTTTGCTCATTTGAATATTTCCACTGAAATAATTTCTTTTAACCAAGACAGCAGATTATTTGAATTAGTTTAGTACAACAAAGATATAAATCAGGGTCAACCAAGTCAGAAGCAGTGGGAGGACTAAAAGTCTTCATAACTTGATATAGATTGATTAATAACCTGCCAATAAAAAGCTGGAAATTGTGCTCATCTCAAAAATGCAATAAATTCAGATTACTTTTTATTAACCAAGGGGTCATCTTTATTCAGATATGTTGGTGATTCATGAGACTCACATCAATTTCTGAGGCTGAAGATTCTCTTCAAGTTAAAAAAATGATTTAGAAGAAATAAAATATATTTAATTATTTAAGATATTTGCTGATTATAAAGGGGGCATTGTGACTTATTTATAATGCCTATTTCTAATCAAAACCCCAAATTATTTTTTTCTTGAAAGTTTCTAGCTCTTTGAAAGAGCTAGGAAAGTAAAGATGGAAAAAACAAAAATAAGGAATAGTAAGTAACACCAGCTCTAAGAAAGAAAGTAATTTAGATCGCAGCAAATGACAATGTTCACTCTGAGTAGGACCAAGCAACAACTGACAGTGGGCACTCACTGGACATCACGGACTAGGAGGTGAGATCAAAAGGAAGTGTCAGGACAGAGGCGCAAAATATTTTTAAGATATTCAAATAAATAATTAGAAACAATCTGCAAAAGTGAATATGTGCAGAAAGGACATCTTTCCCACTTCCCAAATATATGCCTTTAAGTCTTTACAGTCTTATATGTTATTTTCTACTATAGAAATAAGTGGGTTTTTTTTTAGTTGCTGTTTTAATATATTTCTAGTACTTCAAAGTTAGTATCCCATTTGTTTGTAGCATCGACCTCTTATTATAGTAGGAAAATTCTTCCAGTGTAGCAGAAAGTTTTTCTTAAAAATGTTAAGATACAATCGTAGGTTTATGTGACACTATTGGAAAATTACCTACAGCATATAAAAGACTATAGCTCCAAAAACGTGAACTCTGACCTTGTTCCTTACTATCACCACATATTAACTATAAAAAATTTCTATATTTTAGAAATTTCTCTATGATAATTTATACATACTCTATTAAACAGAGAATGTTACACCTAATACAACTTTCCGTTTTGAACATATGTCATTTGTAAAATATATTATCTGGTCACAGTACAGAACTGCTGATTATGTTACATATGAATTGCTAAGTGGACTCACCCCAAACTTCTTGCTTTAAAAATACTGTTGTATATACTCTCACAGTCACTTATCTGAAAGATCACCAGTCATCTTCCTTTGCAAGGAATATTTAATCTGCCTTTAACAGTCTCTACCTCAATTCAAATTTCCTGTCTATAATTAAAAATTTAAAATGCAAATTGTTAGCATTATTTGTTAAATAGGGAGTAAATTATTTCTAAGTGAAATATCAAGGTCTGGAAAGCATGTGGAACAATCGTAACTTCCATGTATTTTAGTGAGGATGCGAAATGCTACAGCTACTTTGGAAAATAGTATGGCAGTTTCTTGTAAAGTTAAACCTTAACTTATATTGTCAAACAATCCTACTCCTTTATCCAAGAGAAATGAAAACTTAAGTTTACACAAAAACCTGTATTCTAAAGTTTAAAGAACTGTTTACAATTGCCAAAAATTAAAACAATCCAAATGACCTTCAACAGGTAAATGGATAAACTGTTATACATCTAAACAATAGAATACTACTTAGTGATCAAAAGGAATGAAGCACCAAAACATGTAACAATATAGATGAATTCCAATTAATTGTTTTCTAACTGAAAGAAGTCAGAAACAAAAAGCTGTATACCATGTGAATAATTTTTACAACATATTAGCATAGGTGAAGCTATAGAAATGGAGAACAGGTCTATAGTCTCGAAAAGTTAGGACAGGTGAGAGAAATGGACCACAAAGGGGCTACATGAATGAATCTGGCTGGAAGGTAACGATGGAACGGTTCTGAATCTTGATTGTAGTATATACAACACTGTACATTTTCAATACTCATAAACCTGTACTCCACTTGTAAATTTCACTATATATGAATTTTTGAAAAAGTAAAAATGAAGAAATGAGAACATGTACAGTTATGTAGATGTATCCAAATAACAGTTTTATCAAATAATATAAGAATATTTTAATTTCCTATTAAAACAAGGTATGATTTTTTAAGATGGCAGGACACTGCAATCAGTTAAAGGAATAATAATATACGTTCAAAGTCAATTTGAAATACACCCGTATACATATACCCACCGTCTAAACTTTAAACATGAAAGCAGAGAACAGCATATAGGCATAAATAGCATATGAATTTTATTAGATTTGCCAATGTCAATGCTGTGCTAGTGACCATCCTGACAAGGGCAACTTGTTGAGAAGAATTCTGAGGCCAAATCCAGACTCTCTAAACGAATAGTAAGATTACTTCCTGGTGTGAAAGGGGAGTAGTGGCATGCATATTCGTCCTCTGAAGATTAGTGTAATATATGAAAGAAATCAACCCATTAGAGCAGAACAAGCTCATAGAGAAAGGAGATTTGGTGTAAAGGAAGAAACTTCCTTCCCCTAAAATAAATTTGGGCACATAACTTCACCCCATTTGATTTTAATTTCACTTCAGTGAAAATGGGGGGAAATTTGTAAAATCTATTAAAATTATACAGTAATAGTGTTCCTCAGGACATGGTTTCGACACTGTGCTGTGAAGTTATAAGTGTTCAACTATAAAACAGTGATATTTGCTGTCACCAAACACCAGAATAGAAACCAACAAAGTTAGAATGAAATTCAAGAAAACAGTTATAAGCAGGTAAAATGAAGGATCAGTATTGGTTGAAATAGTAACTCGTTTAGAATTCCAAGTGTTTCCAAACACAGACAGAAATGAAAACCATAATTATTTAGATTGACAATGCATTTTTTTGGAATGTATGTGAAGGATTGTAAATTTGACTCATAAGAATCAAATGTAAGAATAGATTAGAACTTTTTGAAAAAAAGAAATGTTAAGTGGACAAACTGGGAAAATAGACTAATAAAAAAAAGAATAGCAAAAAAAAAAAAAAAATAGGAAAAAACCTATAGGGAACCCTTCCGAGTGGTGAGGGGAATGTAGTCCAGCCCCTGATTCAGAAAACCGACAGTAAGTGAGTCGGCACATAGGACCCACGCCCAAAGATAGGTTCTCCTATGGGGAATCAGGCCTGCATTGCACCTAGGCTGCTTTGATGCTTGCCTTTGCTAAAACTCCCTCACCCTGAATGGAGGCAACAAATGTTTACTGCATATCTTTAAAGTAACTTCCTAAAATCTATGCTAAACCTCCCAAGGTTGAGTGTAACCAGTCATTTCCTTTTGCAGTTGCAAATATCCTCCTTCTTTGATGTAGTTAGCAACATCCTCTCCTTTGTTTTCTGTAAAAGGTAACCACCTAAAGCGAACCTGTGCATAGTGAATGAGGACCATCCTCCTGTAATGTTCCCAGAAAAGCAATAAAAGGCTGTCCAGGCAGGGGTTGGGGCCCTCTCTCAAACAGAGAGTGGCCATGCCATCCCTTTTTCTCCGCTGGATTTCTGTAGTCCATGTGAATTAGTTTGTTGCATCCACAACACACAGACCCTGCAGGCCAGGGTCTGCATCAAAGACCCACTTGCATATGTAAATTATTATATGAATCAATTTATACATGAATTCAGAGAATAGGGAAGCACTTAATTAAAGTGTAAGTGAAATTATGGATTAAGGGAATGCATGATTTCATGGGCATGCACATTTTTAATGCTTTGAGTATAGAGCAGGACAATATCATATAAGAAAACTGCATTTTATTTCCACCAGTTAATATTAAGGATATAAGAAATAGTCATGCAAATGTTAAAAAAATGTAATGAGGATGTATAATGCTATTTATAGTAGAAAAAATGTGAATAACTTACACATACACTGTCCAGGGGTTTGTTAAAGGCATGGTGGATGATCCATTCAGAGCAATGCTATGCAAAAAATTAAAATCTTTTCTTATATATGAAAATATAAATGTGGGTATATATGATACCTTGTTAAATGAAAACAAAGTATACACATATTTAATTATGGTAACTGTCTTTGAAAAACAAAGTTTTTATTATTTTATAAATAAACATCTAAAAAAATAAAGGTATTATTTTGAGAAGTGAACAGGGATTTCGGCAATGAAATCTACACCTACTATTCCTTTAAGATTGCATTCAATTTAGAAGAGGCTGCACAATTTTCTTGTCTAGGCCTTTGTGGTACTCATTCTTGCCATTCTAGTTCTGTTAACATGGAATGTGTTGTCATGAAACAATATATATTAAAATCTAAGTACACAGAGGAAAGCATCATGAAATATGCTCAAGACTTAGGGTTTGGATCCATGTTTATAGATATATTCAAATGGAGCTGACTCCTTGCTTCTCAGACATCACCTTGCATGATGAGAATTTACACTGTAAAACTTAGAATAGAATTAATTTGATTTCACAAACAGGCAAACTGAGTAGTAAGTTTATAAACAAATACAAAAGGTGCTGGCTTCTCTCCTTGCATAGTTCCCCATTAGAAATTACGAAAGCTAAAGAATAAGTATCTTTGTTATGATCACTTTTCTCTTCAGATGTTATTATAATCTTAACCCATAGCGATAAGCTCTAGACAGCAGACTCCAAACTGTTGTGATTTCCAAGTTGACTAACACCAGGCTCTCCCAATTGCTACCTCCGGGTTGGCCATACCCACACTGTAAGAGCCTGATGCATTGGTTTAGACTGTGATACATGGCATATCTGTAATGTGTAATATCCTTGTTCATTTTAATTAAAGACACAGTATAGGAATAAGAATAACAACAGTAATTTTTTATAGCTAAACTTTTCTGAATACTCAATGTGTGGCTGAAATTACACTAGTCAGTTTATATTCATTAATGTATTTAATCCACACAACATCATTTTATTAATGAGTTAAACAAATACATAAGTGCTGTATAATTTTCATTATAACAGCATATAAAAAGCATACTCAGAACTCAGGTTAAAATCTATCTGTTTCTAGAATCCTTTAAATAATTTCCCCATATGTCTACATTGAGGAAAGGAGAAGTAATAATAATAATGTTTTTAAATGATAATTATATATAAATGTGTGGTGTTGGTAGCAATATTAGATTATGATATTCTCTGCATATGATTTTTTTCCTGTCTCAAAGATTATAAATCAAATAGTTTGTAGTGCTGGATTTTGAGCAAGCATTACTGATGGCAAACCCTTTGCACTGGGCATAAATGTTAAACAGCAATATTTTATCTACAAGTTTTTAGTTGCTTATCTCTATAATAATCTGTAATAAAAGGTCAAATTTTATAGATAGCTATCAATGGTGACTCATCTAAGAGAACAAGAAATAGAGACAAAAATGTCTTTACTAATGATGGCTTTGAGAATGTCACCTTTGTCCCTTAGTTTCCCTGTGGATATTATTTCTTAACAAAGGGAACCTAAGCTTCAGTATATGACATAGAATAGTGGGATAAGGAAATCTTAATCGAATCTTGTGGATTTTTGGTGCTTGTGAAATCCTGGCGAGTGGTACTCAGAAGTAGTACCTGACTACCTACCTCAATGATTGATGTCATGCAATTATTCCGTTCCCCCCCACCCCTACCATTGCTTTTTGCACACACCACTTTCTGTGCCCCACATTCTCTTCTCACAGCTCCACTAGTTATTTTTCATATTGCAACATTAATGTACCTTCCTAATAAAATAATTATCTTCCTGTAGATTAGTTAAGATTGACCTTTTTATTCACTCTTATAGCATCATGTACATCATGTAAATTGTATATCATAACACATTCCAGAATTGTGTTTGCTTGTTATTGCATCCACAAGAGATAAGCTGCCGTGACTTACAAATGCTCTGAGAATCACGATCCTCTTGGAGCAGATCAGAGGAGTTAAGAGCGGGTTTGGCATAAGCCAAACATGCTAAAACTAGTACATCTCTTTTTATATAACATTGTCGAGCATAACAACCATTTTTATGTCCAAAGAAAATGCAAATAATCCTCATTAATACAAGGTACTGCAACTGGCTTGCTTTCTGCTCCTGAACCATGTTTTGCATTGTGCATTGCACTCAGGCAGTTTCTCACTCAAGATAGCAGGCTTTAGATGGACCCTTTGAATAGGTGCTCTGTCTGAAAGGAAAGCACTTGTCAAGGGGTTAACGACATCCTCTTTAGGTTCAATCTCAGGGTTTTACAGTTTTTGTACCAAATCTACTTGCACTCCGGGTGTTTCGACCACTCAGTGACTTCCCACCAGACTTCCCTATGGGCAGTCTCGCCCCTTTTTCTATGCGTACCATCTCCACAATAAATACAATGTATCAATGGATTCAATGTTGACATAAAATATTTTATTTTCTTAGAATTTGAGTTACTGCTTATATAATATGGACCCCTGATTGATCCAAATAAGCTAGTAATCAACATCTTCACCACCAAGTCCCCTGTGAAGCAGTGGCTCGGCACTGTAAAAAATCTAAGTGGCATAGTAAGTCTTCCTGGAAGAGGTCCTCCAGTTCTCTCCCAGTGGGACTGGTCAGTGCTCTCTCTGTGCTCTTGTCGAGCTTTTAGAAAAGACAAAAGCAAATATATTATTTCTTCTACTTATTTTGTCCTTTTTCCTTAGGTTTTGCAATTTATTTTATTTAGTGTACCAACCACATCACAGTATCAAACTTAAATAAAAATTGAAAAAACAAGCCTGCAATTTAATCACACTTATACATTAGCTGTTTCAGCCTTGTAATACTAGGTCACGTTTGAGCATGATTTCCATGGTGTTCAGATCTTAATTAAGTTTTGTGTTTTCAACTTATTAAGTGGTAAGAATATGTATGTGTAAGAATTTGTCTTGTAACTTTATACTTAGATCCTGTATTTACCAATTTCTTTTAAAAGGATCCCTTTTCATCATGGGCATTTTTGATGCACTATATTTTAAGAATTTATATCTTTTTTCTCTTTTTTGTACATTTTATTGGTTATGCCATAACAGTTTTCCTAATTTTTTCTCTCCTTTATCCACCCTCTGCCTTGCATGTACCTGCCCTCCAGCATTCCCTCACCCCTTAGTTCATGTCCATGGGTACATGTAAGTTCTTCGGCTTCTCTGCTTTCTCTACTATTCTTAACCTTCCCTTGTCTAGTTTATGCCTACCAGTTACGCTTCTCATTCCCTGTACCTTTTTACTCCCATTCTTCCCCCCCGCCACTGATAACCTGGACATGTGATGTCCATTTCTCTGGTTCTGTTCATGTTCTAGTTATTTGCTTAGTTTTTGTTTTCATTTTTATGTTCGGTTATTGATAATTGTGAGTTCGTTGTCATTCTACTGTTCATAGTTTTTGATCTTCTTCTATTTCTTGGATAAGTTACTTTAACATTTCATATAATAAAGGCTTAGTGATGATGATCTCCTTTAACTTGACATTATCTGGGAAGCACTTTATCTGCCCTTCCATTCTAAATGAGAGCTTTGATATATAGAGTAATCTTGGATGTAGGTCCTTGCCTTTCATGACTTCAAATACTTCTTTCCTGCCTCTTCTTGCCTGCAAGGTTTCTTTTGAGAAATCAGCTGATAGCCTATGGGCACTCCTTTGTAGGTAACTCTCTCCTTTCTTCTAGCTGCTTTTAAGATTTTCTCCTTATCTTTAAAATTTATTTTTAAACCAATTTCTAGATGTAATGATCTCAGAGTTCGGCAGAATATTTTCTGCTAATTATTTTGAATAAACTATGATTGTTAAAATTTTACTTGTTTATTTAGATACTAGTAAAATAGTTCTCTCATTATAATATGCATACATGATCACATTTTCGTATTTTTGAAATGTAGTGTATTTTCCAACTGATGACATATGATAATTGCTTTATGCAGCTGCCCACTCTGATGTAGTTGCCATTGTCAGTACATGAATAACAAAAAAGCATAGCCTTTGTCTTACAGTGTGTATTTCCCTGGGAAAACAATCCTAGCACATTTTAACCTTTAGGAACAATATAATTAAGGGAAGGGATGTGGAGAATTTTGAATCATATGTTGTTACCTTTTCTCTCCAAGAAAATAATATAATCATATCAGTAGATATGAGGTCTGTCTAGAAAAAGTCCAGCCATTGTTAAAATAATGAGAATGGTTTTGCACAACATCAATGAAAACTGGCAGCCAAGGAGAGTGGATTGGAATGTGCATGTGTGAACAGTAACTTCACTGAACTACTCAGTGGGGGTGGTAGACACTGTTGAGTGAGAATGTGTATGTGTGGCCCTTAAATTCAAAATTACTGAGTGAGTAGAACAATGAATCTGCATCAAATTTTGAGTTAAGCTTGAACATTCCTCCGCAGAAACTTTTGGATCATTCAGAGGCAACAGCTACGAGCACTGGTGATTGGCAGCTTCATCAGGACAATGTGCCTACTCATGCATTTCATCTCATGCAGAGTCTTTTGGCAAAACATCAAATCAACGAGGTGATTCGGTCTAGTGCCCAGATTTGGTGCCCTGTGACTTCTGGCTTTTCCCAAAACTAAAATCACCTCTGAAAGGGAACAGATTTCAGACCATCGATGAGACTCAGGAAAATATGATGGGGCAGCTGATAGGAATAGAGAGAACTGTGTCAGGTCCCAAGGTACCTACTCTGAAAGTGACTTAAGGGTCATTGTCCTATGTACAACGTTTCTTGTATTTTCTTCAATAAATGTCTCTATTTTTCCTATTACATGGTTGGATATCTCCTGAACATACCTCATATATTAGAAAAATATATATATGACATAATATCCATTTATGATGAAAAACTTGAAAGAATATTTCTTTAACTTAATAGTGAATATGCATAACAATTCTATATCTAAATTCATATATAATAAAACAAAGCAACGGTGTCTGCTTTCACCATTCCTATTCCATATCATACTGGAAATCCTACTTAAGGCAGTAAGATAAGAAAAAGAAGTGAAAGATGTACAGATTTGGAAAAAAAGAGCAGATATTGTATTTGTTCACGTATGACAAGACTGTCTATCTAGGAAATCCCAAAGAATCATACACACAGAGACACAGAAAGACCTCTGGGAACTAATTAGCAACTATAATGAGGTTGTTGGCTACAAACTTAATGTACAAAAGTCCTCCACTGCTTTGTTAGATAAAATCAATGAAGAATTGAAATTTGAAGTTGAAAACACAAAAATGTTTGATGTAGCACCAAAAAATAGCCTTTGCTGGTGTGGCTCAGTGGACTGAGCAATGGCCTGCGAACCAAAAGTTTGCTGATTTTATTCCCAGTCAGGGCACATGCCTGGATTGTGGGTCAGATCTCCAGTGAGGGTCATGTGAGAGGCAACTCCACATTGATGTTTCTCTCTCTCTCTTTCTCCTTCCCTTCCCCTCTCTCTAAAAATAAATAAATAAAATCTTTAAAAAATACATATGTAAAAGTGTAACAAAATGTATACAAGATCTATATGAATAACACTATAAAACTCTGATGAAAGTAATCAAAGACTAAATAGATGGCGAGATGTTCCATGTTATGGACAGGAACAGTCAAATTGTCAATATGTCAGATTTTCTCAACTTGATCTATAGATTCAACAAAATATCAATCAAATCCCAGAAAATTATCTTTGTAGATATTGACAAAATCATTCTATGGAAAGGCAAACAACAACAACAACAACAATAAAAAAAAACAACAGCCAACACAATACTGAAGAAGAAAAACAGGTAGAGAGAGGATAGGCGCTAGTAGAGCTCAAGAATTTTTTATGAAGCAGTAGTAATCAAAACAGTGCGGATCTCACAAAAACAGACAAATACACTAATGGAACAGAATAGAGATCCCCAAATGGACCCAAACAAATGATTCACTTGATCACTGATAAAGGATCAAAGGCAATACAAGGAGAAAATGAATTGCAGACCAAAATATAAAATATAAAACTATAAACTCAAAAAAGATAACATAGGAAAAAACAAACCTAGGTGACCTTTGGTTTGGTAATGTCTTTTTAGATATAATGCCAAAAGCACAGTCCATAAAAAATGATAAACTTGATCTCATTAAATTAAAAACTTCTATTCTACTAAAGACAATGTCAAAAGAACAAAAAGACAAGTCATGGATATGAGAAAATATTTGCAAAGGCACATCTGATAAATGAATTTTATCCCCAATATCCAAAAAAAAAAAAAGCCTCTTAAAATTCAACAATGATGTATCACTATACACCTATTAAAATAGCCCAAATTCAGAACACTGACAATACTAAATGCTGGTATGGATGTGGAATAGTAGGAACTCTCAGTCATTGCTTCTGGAAATTCAAAATGCTATGGCGACTTTGAAAGACAATTTGGCAGTTTCTTAGGAAATCCTTACCATATGATTTAGCAATTGCACTCTATTGTTTACCCAAAGGAACTGACAAAGTATGTTCATACAAAAACCTGTGCATGGTTATATATACTAGACTTAGTCATAATTGCTAAAACCTGGAAGCACCCAAGATACCATTCATTAGGGGAATGGACAAATAAACTGTGGTACAGCCAGACAATGTAATGTTATTCTGCACTAAAAAGAAATGAATTATTAATGCACAAAAAGACATGGAGAAGTCTTAAATGTGCATTGCTAGGTGAAAGAAAGCCATTCTCAAAAGACTATATACTTTAATATTCCAACTACATGATATTCTGGGAAAAGCAAAACCATGGAGACAGTTAAAAGATAGGTGGTTGCCAAGGGTTCAGAGTGAAAGAAGGGAGAAATGAATTGATTAAGCATAGGGAATTTTGGGGTCACTTGACATACATGTCATTATGAATGTGTCAGAACCTATACAAGGTACAACATGAACTGTGAACCCCAATATAGCTTTTGGATTGTAATCAATTACTATGTATTAATATCAGCTTATCAATAATAACAAATATATTGATATTCATAATAGGAGGTGTATGTAATGGGTAAGGGAGAATGTGGGCATTCTATACATTCTGCTTCTTTGTTAGATAAGCCTAAAAATCATTTATAAAAATATAGTCCATTTAAAAAAACAGAAAAAGAGAACACAGAGGTATAGAGCAAGTGCCCAATTCCCAACACAGAACTCTAAATCCCTTGGATTTCTTGAGTATTAGAAGAAATAAGAGTGTTTTTAATTCTAATGAGGTGGTTTTTGATGGGTATAGATACCTTCTGGATAAGGGCTGGTTGCCAGAGGAATCAACCATATGATTAGAGTTGGAACTTTCAGCCTCACACCTGGATTTCTGAAGAGAGGAGAGGGACTGGAGATTGAGTTCAATTATTAATGGCTAATGATTTCATCAATCATTCCTATCTAATAAAACTTCCATAAAAGCCTCTAAATAATGGGGTTCAGAGAGCTTCTGCTTTGGTGCATGCATCCACATGGCAGATAGTTAGCACACCTCAAATCAGTGAGGACAGAAACTACTGTGCTTCGACCGTGCTGGACCTACCCCATGTATGTTTCCATTTTGGCTGTTCCTGAGTTGTATCCTTTATAATAAACTGATAATAATACACAAAGTGTTTTCCTGATTTCCATGAGCCATTCTAGCTTGTTATTGAAACTAAGGAGGGGGTCACGGAATCCCTGATTTAAAAGCCAATTTGTCAGAAGTGCAGCTTGCAACCTGAGGCTTGTGACGGGCATCTGAAACGGTAGAAGTCTTGCTGGACTGAGCCCTTAAATAGAGCTGCTCTGCAACTACTTCAGTTGGTGTCAAAATTAAATGGAATAATAACACATGAAGTGGTGTCCATCGAGTTGGAGAATTTGTTGGTGTTGGAATAACCTCCACGTACTTGATGTCAGAATTGTTAGGGGTATAAACAGTTAACATTTTGGAGACAAAGTTTATAAAAAGTTTAATGGTGGCAGTGGTTACTCCAGAAGAAAATGTTTAAAACTAAGTCAGGATAGAAGAGAAAGACAAGCTTTCATAGAAATTCTATCAAACCTAAGCCCTCTATAGCAGCTATTTTCAAATGCTGTCACACAAGAATCAAAAACAGCCATCTATTGTTGTGTTGGTATGAATTCTCTGTCTTGAGCCATAAATTTTAGGTTGTATAATAGAGTTGTATCTTATTGGTCATGTCTCATAATAAGGTTGTGTCTGATTGGTTAATTTTTGGTACCAGAAATCTTTATATATAAGTATAGGGATGTGATTTTATAAAAAGGCACTTTGGAGCAAAATGAGTAGGTAATTATTATTTTTATTTTTTGTAAATTAATCAAAATTATACCTATTTTTATCATGCAGAAATTCAGTAATTAGTTTATGTGTATCATGAAATGAAAAAGGTTGAAAATCACTGCTTTAAGGCACCTTATACCTTAAAATAAAATGGGAGTTCAACGTATTTCTTAAGGACAAAGTAGAAACAGCATAAACTGTGTTAAAATTAGGGACTATAAACTCTTAAACAAGAAGTAATAGTAACAAATTTGCTCCCAGTCTACAATGACCTGACAATTCACCCTGAACTCTACACATATATACTATAAACATTTTTGTCCTGCTTGGGAGGGTAGAGAAAGGTGATAATCTAGATGTGAAATTAAGAAAAACAAATACTATTATAATTGCTTAGAAAATGTAAGTAGTAAACATCAATGAAGTTGCCACAAATTTGAAAGCAAGAAATTCTTAGAGAAATACTTTTTCTTATCACCATTGAAGACTGATATAAACTGGAAAACTGCCTCATATGAACTGAGAAAACTTCAGTCTTTGAGCTCAGGACTTAGTGTTTTATATCCCCCAAATTGAGACTTAATTTTATACTCTGTTAACAGGAGGACATTCATTATCAGATTTAAATTAAGATAAATTGTCAAATTTATGTTATAGTGATGATTATTTTTTAAAAATTGTCTTTTGTTGTTCAGACAGAGGGAAAGGGAGAGAGAAAGAGGGAGAGAAACACCAATGTGTCATTGCCTCTCCCACTGCTGGGGACCTGGCTTGTAACCCAGGCATGTGCCCTGACTGGGAATCATACTGGAGATCCTTTGGAAGGCTGTCTGGTGCTCAATCCACTGAGCCACACCAGCCAGGGCCTTAGTGATGATTGTTTTGGTTTGTTTATGTATTTATTTATAGCTATCTTCAGTTCAAAGTCTTTATTAGATAAACTTTTCTTGACAATGTAGGTAGTATTGTGGAGAGTTTTCTAAAATTATATTGTTTTCCTGTTTTATATTGCTCGCTTCACATATTTTGTGGGGAATTTTGGCAACTTCAAAGGCAAGTGTTTCAATATACCAAAAAGCACCCAGGATTCTGGAACAATAAGAGCACAAAGACCTCTAGTAAGGAACAGAGGGGACATAACAATAAACCTCCTCCCAGATAAGGGAGTCATAAAAATAACTATCATCTGAAACAATAGAGAAGCTGAGAGAAATGTAGATTTGAGAGAAGATGAAGGAGTACATGCCATATATCAAGTGTTAGTTAGGGCTCACTTGGGTAATTCTTATGACAACTTGATGAGAGCACAATTTATTATTTTTATTTTGTTGAGGAAAATACTAAGGCATAGAGAGTTAAAGATTATTTCCAAGGTCAAACAGACAGTAAAGGGCAGAACTGGGATATAAACAATTTACAAAACAATTTAATTCATCAATTAATACATTAACAACCAAAGAAAGAGACACTAGGTATATCAACATAGCTTTTTATTTGTGAGGTTGCAAAAGACATCCCACTGATGCAGCATCTATACTGACAACTGCTGAAAATCATCTCCCTGTCATTGTCACTGGACACTGTGCTCTCTGGAAGACATCGAACAACCCCTGCTGGAGGTTATTCTGATGGAGCGTTTCGGAATTCAGAACTCTAGCCAAACTACTGAAGTGTGGCTTCCAGATAGAAATGGATCTGTTCTGGCAGTTAGGTTTCACTCTTTGAAGGTGATAATACAATGGCTTGACAGGAAACCTACATGTTTATAAAGTATGAAACATGATTTCTTTTTAATTCAACTGCCTTCAGAGGCAATGGAGATATTTCAAATGAACTAAAATATGCTATTAAAGTCAGTCTAATGATTCAATTAGTATAGGTTTTGATAACAGATTTTCAGGTCAAAAGAAGATATAGTGAAGAAAATAATACACAGGAAAATTGTCTCAATTTAAGTTTAGTATGACAGAGAACAGATGGAAAGTCTGAATTATCATTATAAACAAAGAATATATGTGGATAAAATATATGAATGTCATACATTTACATGTTTGCATATGTAAAGGCAGAAATAACTTAAGCTTTTTGTTAAATGTATGATTTTAAAATTGCAATTTCAGTCAGACAGGAAAAATTAGAATTAACTATTAGAGATCTACAGAATTCCAAAGGAATCACATAGCAAAAACTGTGACATTAGTAACAGCAAATACCTATATGAAATATATAACTGACTAAACACTTTACCTATTTTATTATATTTAAGCCTTAGCAAAACTCTTATTAGATTCATATCTTATAAAGTTATTCTTTGTAAGGGAGGAAAAAATGACACAATGAGTAAGAGTGAATTCTACAATTTCAAATTGCAGTTCCTTGGTGGTTTAGCTGTGTAACCTTCGGTAAGTCACTGTTTCCTCATTCACAAAATGATATCCACGGTAGTCATACATATTCCATTAATCTGTTAAGAAGTTTAAATAATAGGGTCATGAGAAATTCTTTATAGCCCGGAGTCTGGTCCAAATAAGTGCTTAGTAAAAATGACATCATTATAGATGATATCATCATTTACAGATGTCATCATATACAGATGAAAAACTGAGAAGAAACTTGTATAATGTCACAGCATTGGAAAGTGACAAAGCTGAGACACTGATGTTTAGAAAACCACTTCATAATCTCTAAAATGTCACATAGGAACATAAAATTTCATATTCATATTCCATTCTGGTTGATATTGAAAAATCTACCTAACTTCATTATCTTTTTGATAAATAGATAATGTTTTAGATTAATATTAAGTATCTTTTAAACTTAACATTGAAGATCAAATCAAATCCATTTTTCCTTTCTAAAAATATCTGGATTTCTCTTTCACATAGACTATAAAACACAAAACAGTTCTGATGTCTGAAAAGTATGTATAATAAAATGTGATATTTCTACAAAATTAATCTTTAAGCTATCCTTTGACTCCTTCTATTCCTTAAAACTGAACTTTTAATTTGACAGCCTTACCCACACGAAATTGCCTTTTTTCCTTAATTCACTGGAATCATTCACACCCCCACTGTAGTAAAATCTGGTGCCAGGGCTGCCGCCATGTCCTGCTTGCCCTCTTCCCGTAGAGTGACTTGATTATTTGCTCTCTACTTGCTCATGGAACCCTCCCTGAACGACCTTCTCACATCAGACTGTTCTTTTCTGGTCTCTTTCATGTGAACCTCATTCAACATTTTCCTTAATTGTCAAAGATGCTGGTATTTATTTTGGCCTGTCCATGTCCTGTTTTCTTTTTCTGTATGTCCCCCAAAATTATATCTGATCCCATTGTTTAAACTGCTACTTGTATACTGATTATGAAGTATATATGTTAAACCCACCAAATTCCCAGCTCTGACCCATATTCATAACTGCACACTAGTTATTCCTACCCTGAAGTTCTGTGTACATTCTACCTTAACCTGTTCATAATTTGACCTCTGATTATCTATAAAATTCTGACTTCTCTCTTTTCTATTTTGTCATATATCTGATCATATCAGAAACTATAGAACCACATTCAACTCCCACATATTCCTCAGTTGTCATATAAAATTAATTTCTAAGAATCGTGGATAACTGATCACACAACTGTAGTTTCCCTGTGTCCCATTAACAAAGGCTGCCTGTGCTAAGAATCACAAGAATTGCTTGAGTTGCTGTGACATTTTCTAAATTCCTCACTCTGGTCAAATTTTCATATTGGTGGCACAAATAATTTGACACACCTTTACTTGGATACCAATATCGTATTTACCCACTAATTGCAGCATTAACAGTACCACCTTGCCATATTGAAAAATATGCCATAGTAGTAAATAGTAGTTAAACAGTTAAACACCAGTTCTGAAGCCAGACCTTCTAGATTATATTACTGCTTGTACCGTTTACTTGCTTTGTAATCTTTGTCCACCTGATTAACTTAGAATGGTGAAAACAGTTCAAAAATTATTAGCTATTGAATATAAAGTTGGGGTTAAGTGAAATGTAATGAAAGAAATTGGTAAAGATGCAGGTAGAAAGAGCAATAAAATACATCCAATATGATCTACACATATATGAGGGCTAGGAAAAGTTGTTTTTGGTGTTCCAATAACCAAAACAAAAGAACTGTAATTGGACTGTGCTATGAATTATTACAGCAGTATAGAAGGAAAAAAGATATCTAATTTGCCCTTATGTGTGATTCTTCATCATTTGTCTAAAAGAATTAAAGAGATTTCCTAAGTATATAGATATAAGATCAATATCTGAAAATGAAACGCATTTTTATACACCAACATCAAAGAGTTAGGAAATATAAATTTAAATTACTGACATTTACGATAGTAACTGAAATACAAAGTATCTAGGCATAAATCTAAATAGTATGTGAAAGACCTTAATGAAAATAATAAAACTTTATTGAAAGGTATTAAATTGGACTCACTGACCAACGAAATATACCACGCCTGAGATTAAGAAGACTCTGTCATAAATATCCTAATTTTTCTCCCATATTAACATAAATTCAATGCTGTTTCAATCTTTTAATTCATAGAAATCAAGAAATTAATGTTAAATATTAGAAGAAGATCACATGTTCAAGAATAGTACAAGTTATTTTGTAGAAAAATAATATCAGGGAGTTACTGTTCTAGACACAAAAAAAAACTGATTAAAAGCTATGGGAATTAAAACAACATGGTGTTGAAATGGAGGCATATAAATTAACCAGGGAAACAGGAGATAGATCCCTCTAATAAAAGAAAGAAATTTCATGTGTAGTGGTTTTTCACTCCACATCACAAAAAGATGAACTATTAAGGACATGATGCAGGAAATTATGTAGAAAATTAATGTAAAGACAATGTAATTTCTATCAAAATGCCACAAGGTTTTTGTAGACATAGATATGCTTTTATGAAATGTATGTGTAAAGGCAAGGCCCCTAAAACTGCTAAAAGCAATCTTTTAAAAAATAGAATAAGGATTGATGAATCGCTATACTAAATATAAGCTTTCTATATACCTACAGCAATCAAGACCATATATATTGGCCCTGGCTGGTGTAGCTCAGTGGGTTGAGTGCCTGCCTGCAGACCAAAATGTCACCAGTTTGTTTCCAGGTCAGGGCACATGCCTGGGTTTTGGGCCAGGTCCCAGGCTGGAGGCATGTGAGAGGCAGCTGATGGTTCTCTCGTATGTCAGATGTTTCTCTCTCCCTCTCTTTCTCCTTTCCTTCCTCTCTCTCCAAAAATAAATAAAAGCTTTTTTAAAGAAGATGATGTGCTATTGACAGAGCAATAGACAAATAAATGGAACCAAGTGATTTTTGAGAAAGTGCAAAACAATTCACTGGAGGAAGAACAGCCTTTTCAACAAACAGTGCTAGAGAAATTGGATATTTATATGCAAAAACAACAGGAAAAAGAACACAAATGGAAACTTTATATTTTCCATAAAAATTAATTCAGGATGAACCATAAACTTAAATATAAAACACTGCCCTGACTGGTGTGACTCAGTGGGTTGGGCATCGTCCCGCAGACCAAAAGGTCATGGGGTGATTCCCGGTCAGGGCACATACCTGGGTTTTGGGCCAGGTTCCCTGTTAGCGGTGTGCAGAGGCAATCGACTGATGTTTCTCTTTCACGTTAATGTTTTTCTCCCTGTCTGTCTTCCTCCTCCCTTCCCCTCTCTCTAAAAATAAATAAAAAGTATTTTCAAAAATATAAAACACTGAAACAAAAGAGAAATCTTTGGAATATTGGGCTCAATGAAAAGTTCTTAGACATTATATCAAAAGCATGGACCATATAAGAAGAAAATCAACAAATTGTATTTAATCAAAATTAAAACTTTTCTGATCGCTGTGGGTTTTTTTCCTTATATACCTGGGCATCCCAAGTTCTGAACCTCATTCCACACCTGTTGCATGGCTAGTGTCCATATTTGCCTCTCTAGTAATTGTAGAGGAAGAAGATGGTGGCGGAATAGGAAGGAGTGGGGTCCGCTTCCTCCTGCACACTGGTGAGACATCTGGTTGATTTTCTGAGGAGCAGAGCGATTACCCAGCTGTATTCAAGCATGTAGGAAGATTGGCATCCAAGATCACACACAATTGAAAGATCAGACGGTAGGGAGTCTGCTTCGGATTGAAGGGGTCCCTCGGGACTTGCAGGGAGCCAGGAGATCTGCGGATCCAGTCGCAGCAGCTTCCTGGTCTGTTGCAGGATCCTTGGGAGGGAGATGGATTGGGGTGTGTGAGTAGCCAAAGGAGGAAAGCCGCGTCTGTTGGAAGAGGCTCTGTCCCTGGCAGTCGGGAGGTCAGTGTGTGTGTGTAGGGATCGGTCCGCAGCAGCTGGCACTCCCAGCAAGAAGAACTGGAGAGTGCACTGACCAGGAGACTCGAGGCCCGGAGCGCTGGACCAGGGGCGCACCCTGCAAAGCCAATCAGGGGCATCTGGGGATTGTGCGTGACCAGGCGCCCAGGCTGGCGGCTTGCAAGCACCGAATCCAGAGACAAAAGGGGTCAGCGAATACAGGGGCGTGGAGCTCACTCCTGGAGGGCCCGAGACACAACACAGCCACTGTGATCAGAGACCCGCGGTGCTGACTCCCTCTGTGGGAAAAAAACAGAGGAGCCCCATTGAGCCCCACTGAGGGGAGACGCAGACCTCACAAACTCTGACTCAGTGTGGAGGCCAGGCAGCCCAGAAGGGGTGCTGCGAATTCCTAGCAACTCGGCTGGAGGCAGGACGGCAGCTAAGAGTGCAGCTCAGGAAGAAAGAAAAGGAAACCTGATATCTTCCCAGCCTGTCACAGACAGAAGGACCAGAGGAGCAGACCTGACCAGACACTTTTAAAGCCAGCCAACAGAAGTCTTTTTTTTTCTTTTTTTCTTCTTTCTTTTGTTTTCTCTTTGTTTCTTTATTTGTTTTCCCCCACACTTCTTCCTATCTGTCCTTCTATATTTTCTTAATTCCTTCTACCTTCCCTTCATTTAGTATTCCTAGTTTTCTTTTCTTTTTAGTTCTTATTTTTTATTAGTTTTTATTTTATTTTAGTATTTTTTTCTTTATTTTTCTTTTTCCTTTTTTTTCTTCTTTTCCTTCATTATCTCCCTTCCCCTCGCTTCTTTATCCACAGGTGAGACATTAAAACCTGGAATTGTGAAGAGAATAGAGTGGGACCCAGACAAGAGTCAGTCTAAAAAACAGAGACAGTGACACAAAATTAACTTCGCTGCTCCAGAGAACTTGACAGATCAATTTAAGAACCAGAGGCTAGCAAGAAGAATCCCACAAACAATGGGAAGACAAAGAAACAGTCCCCAAATAAAAGGAAAGGAGGAAGCCCCAGAAAGAATGATAAATGAAACAGAGGCAAGCCAACTATCAGATATTGAGTTCAAAGCATATGTTATCAGGCAGCTCAAGAAACTCGAGAAGCTTGATGAACTCACAGAAAATTTCCAGAAACTACAGGGAAACTATAATGAACTCACTGCAAACTATGTCAACATGAAAAAGGAAATAGAAACTATTCACAAGGGCCAAGAGGAAATGAATAATACAATATCTGAACTGAAGAACACAATAGAAGGAATCCAAAGTAGGCTCGATGAGGCAGAGGATCAGATCAGCAAACTAGAGGACAAGGTAGGAAAAAACACCCAAAAAGAGCAAGAACAGGAAAAGAGGCTCAGAAAGAATGAAGAGGTATTAAGGGAAATGCAGGACAACATGAAACGTAGTAATATTCATATAATAGGGATACCAGAAGGAGAAGAAGAGGAGCAAGGGATAGAAAACCTGTTCGAAAAGGTAATGATCGAAAACTTCCCTAATCTGATGAGGGAAAACCCCACACAAATCCAGGAAATACAGACAGTCCCAATCAAAAGGAAAGCTAACAGGCCCACTTCAAGACACATCATCATTAAAATGGCAAAATTCCAAGACAAAGAGAGAATCTTAAAGGCAGTGAGGCAGAAATAGGAAGTACATACAAGGGAACCTCGATAAGGTTAGCAGCTGACTTCTCAATGGAAACACTCCAAGCCAGAAGGGAATTGCAAGAAATATTCCAGGTAATGAGAACCAGAGGCCTGCAACCAAGACTACTCTACCCAGCAAGGCTCTCAATCAAGATAGAGGGCCAAATAAGGAGCTTCCAAGACAAAAGAAGTCTAAAAGAATACACCTCCACCAAACCAGCTCTTCAAGAGATGCTAAAGGGACTGCTTTAAGGAAAGGAAGGGAAAGAGAGAGAGGAACACAGGTACAAAAAAAAATGGCAATGAATAAGTACCTATCAATAATAACCTTAAATGTAAATGGATTAAATGCTCCAATTAAAAGACATAGAATACCGGATTCGATAAAAAAAACACAACCCACACATATGCTACCTACAAGAGACCCACCTCAGAACAAAAGACTTACACAGACTGAAAGTAAAGGGCTGGAAAGAGTTTTCCAAGCAAACAGACAAGAAAAAAGAGCTGGGGTAGCAATACTCATATCAGACAAAATAGACTTCCAAAAAAGGGCCATAAAGAGAGATCAAGAAGGACACTTTATAATACTCAAGGGAAGAATCAACCAAGAAGACATAAACATTGTAAATATATACGCACCCAACACAGGAGCACCCAAATACATAAAGAAAATCTTGGAGGACTACAAGAAAGACATAGATAGTAACACAATTATAGTAGGGGACTTCAACACCCCACTGTCAAAAATGGACAGATCCTCCAAACAAAATATCAGCAAAGACATTGTGGCACTGAACAATGTCCTAGAAGAAATCGACTTAACTGATATATATAGGGCCCTTCACCCCGAAGAAGCTAAATACACATTCTTTTCAAATGCACATGGAACATTTTCAAAAATAGACCATATGATAGGACACAAAACAAGCCTCAACAAATTCAAGAAAATTGAAATCATACCAAGTATTTTCTCTGACCACAAGGGACTGAAATTAGAAACCAACCCGAAGGAAAAAACCCAAAACACTCAAAATCATGGAGACTGAATAGCATGGTATTAAACAATGAATGGGTCAAGGACGAGATTAGGGAAGAAATCAAAAAGTTCCTTGAAACAAATGAAAATGAACTGACAGCAACCCAAAACTTATGGGACACAGTGAAGGCAGTCCTGAGAGGGAAGTTCATAGCGATACAGTCCTGCCTAAAAAAAATAGAAACAGTTCACACAAACAACCTAACCCTACACCTACAAGAACTCAAGGAACAACAGCAAAGACAACCCAGAGCAAGTAGAAGGAAAGAAATAACCAAGATCAGATCAGAACTAAATGACTTAGAGACTAAAAGGACAATTCTAAGGATCAATGAATCCAGGAGCTGGTTCTTTGAAAAGATAAACAAAATAGACAAGCCTTTAAGCAGGCTCATCAAGAAAAAAGGAGAGAGGACCCCCAAAAACTCAATCAGAAATGAAAGAGGAAATATTACAACTGATGCCACAGAAATACAAAGAATTATAAGACACACTATGAAGAACTGTATGCCAAGAAATATGAAAACCTAAGAGAAATGTACAAATTTTTAGAAAAATATAATCTTCCAAGACTCAATAAGGAAGAAACAGAAAGCCTGAACTGACCAATAACAGCGAATGCAATTAAAGCAGTAATCAAAAAACTTCCAACACACAAAAGCCCTGGACCAGATGGTTTCATACGAGAATTCTACAAAGCATTTAAGGAAGAACTAACACCTATCCTTCACAGACTATTCCAAAAAATCCAAAATGATGGAAGACTCCCAAACTCTTTTTATGAAGCCAGCATCATCCTAATCCCAAAACCAGAAAAAGATGCAACAAAGAAAGAAAACTTCAGGCCAATATCACTGATGAACATTGACGCTAAAATCCTCAACAAAATATTAGCAAACTCTATCCAGAAATACCTCAAAAAGATCATACACCATGACCAAGTGGGTTTCATCCCAGGAATGCAAGGATGGTACAACATTTGCAAAACAATAAATGTAATACATCACATAAACAAAAGCAAAGACAAAAATCACATGATCATATCAATAGATGCAGAAAAAGCATTTGATAAGGTACAGCATCCATTTATGATAAAGACCCTTAGAAAAGTGGGAATAGAAGGAGCATTCCTCAACATAATAAAGGCTATATATGAGAAAACTACAGCCAACATTATACTCAATGGACAAAAACTAAAATCTTTCCCACTAAGATCAGGAACAAGACAAGGTTGCCCACTATCACCACTTCTATTCAACACAGTTCTGGAAGTTTTGGCCACAGCAATAAGACAAGAAAAAGAAATAAAAGGCATCCAAATTGAAAAGGAGGAAACAAAACTGTCATTGTTTGCAGATGACATGATAGTATACTTAGAAAATCCTATAGACTCCGCCAAAAAGCTACTCGATCTAATAATTGAATTAGGCAAGACAGCAGGATATAAAGTCAATATCCAGAAATCAAAGGCATTCTTGTATGCCAACAGTGAAACAGCAGAAACAGAAATCAGGAAAAAATCCCATTTGCTATAGCAACAAAAAAAATAAAATACCTGGGAATAAACCTCACCAAGGAGGTAAAAGACCAGTACTCAGAAAACTACACAACACTGAAGAGAGAAATCATGGAAGACACAAACAAATGGAAACATATACCATGCTCATGGATTGGAAGAATCAACATCATCAAAATGTCCATACTCCCCAAAGCAATTTATAGATTCAATGCAATCCCTATCAAGTACCAATGACATATTTCATGGAAATAGAAGAAACACTCTAAAAATTTATATGGAACCATAAATGACCCCGAATATCAGCTGCATTTTTGAGAAAGAAGAGCAAGGCAGGAGGGATCACAATTCCTGATATCAAACTATATTACAAGGCCACTGTAATCAAAACAGCTTGGTACTGGCATAAAAACAGACAGATGGACCAATGGAACAGAATAGAGAGCCCAGAAATAAACCCAATTCACTATGGGCAACTAATCTTCAACAAAGGGGGAAGAAGCATAAAATGGAATAAAAATAGCCTGTTCAACAAATGGTGTTGGGAAATCTGGATGGCTACCTGCAAAAAAATGAAACTCGAGCACCAACTTACACCATACACAAAAATAAATTCAAGGTGGATAAAAGACTTAAATGTAACTTGTGAAACCATAAAGGTTCTAGAGGAAAACATCGGCAGGGAAATCTCAGACATTCCACACAGCAACATCTTCAATGATATGTCCCCTAGAGCTAGGGACATAAAGGGAAGAATAAACAAATGGACCTTATCAAAATAAATAGCTTCTGTGGGGCTAAAGAAAATAGTATTAAAATAAAAAGAGATCCAACCGTATCGGAAAACATATTTGCCAATGATACCTCAGACAAGGGTCTGATCTCCAAAATATATAAAGAACTCATATGACTCCACTCCAAGAAGACAAAAAACCCAATTAAATAATGGGCAAAAGACATGAACAGACACTTCTCAAAAAAGGACATACAGAGGGCCTAGAGACATATGAAAAGATGCTCAACATCATTAGCCATCAGAGAGATGCAAATTAAAACCACTGTGAGATACCACCGCACACCAGTCAGAATGGCCATTATCAACAAAGCAACAGATAACTGTTGGAGGGGATGTGGAAAAAAGGGAACCCTACTGCACTGTTGGTGGGAATGCAGACTGGTGCAGCCATTGTGGAAAACAGTATGGAACTTCCTCAGAAAAATGAAAATGGAACTGCCTTTCGACCCAGCAATTCCACTACTGGGATTATACCATAAGAATCGTGAAAAACCAATTCAAAAGAACCTATGCACTCCAATGTTCATAGCAGCACAATTCACAATAGCTAAGCGCTGGAAACAACCTAAGTGCCCATCTACAAATGAATGGATCAAGAAACTATGGTACATTTACACAATGGAGTTCTACGCAGCAGAGAGGAAGAAGGAGCTTATACCCTTTGCAACAGCATGTATGGAACTGGGGAGCATTATGCTAAGCGAAATAAGCCAGGTGGTGAGGGACAAATACCATATGATCTCACCTTTAACTGGATCATAAACAACAAAAGCAGAAAGCAAGCAAAACATAACCAGAGACGTTGAAATTAAGAACAATCTAACAATAGCCAGGGGGCAGGGGGGAGGGGACAATGGGGAGAAGGGTTTTCAGGAACCAGTATGGAGGACACATGGACAGAACCAAGGGGGAGGAGGGAGGCTGGAGAGGGAGGTGTGGCTGGAGGAGAAGGGATGAGGGGAGGGGAGAGGATGTAGATAAGTATAATTGAACAACAATAAAGTTATTACTTAAATTTTAAAAAAAGAAATAAAAAAGTAATTGTATCTCTTTTATTTAATGTTTAAATATAACATTATTTGTCAGTTGATACTTTAAAGGTTGTGTAAGTAAAAATTCATTAAATTAAAAGAAATTAGAACTTTTCTCTGTTAAAACTATGGAAAGGGTGAAAAAACAAGCTACAAACTAACAGAAAGCATTTGCAAACCACATAGCTGACAAAAGACTTAACATCTAGAAGATACAAATCATTCTTAAATGTAGTTATATGTAAATATACATACATACATATATACATACATACATG